>JAJJMC010019979.1:49950-60920 GCA_023531435.1 Papaver californicum | reverse complement strand
TCGAGTATACCCGCGAACTAATGTGTTAAGGAGAACTTGTTGAACCTGTGATTCTTCCCTCGAATGGATACAATACATGGGCTAACTTATGTATTTGGCATACGAATGTGAAAGACATCAACCATGATCTATTATTTTTACCAAAATATTTTTACAAGAAATCCAAAACCCTAAAGGATTGTTTTTATGTTTATCTTGGGAAAAATTGATTTACAAGAAATCTGAAACCCTAAAGGTTTCTTTTCTCCTATAAATACAAAACGTTTTCAGAGTTGAAATCCATCCCAGAAGCGGCTACTATCCTGTCTTCTTTTCACCGTCTTTTTGCTTTGTTTTGCGCTTTTAAGTGTTTATTTCCTTCTTTCCCTGTTGTAGGAATACTTCAGACCTACCAAGTATTATTGATCCTATGGAAGCCGCTCAAAAGGAGATCCTCGCCTTTCTCAAAACTCTCATATAGAAATTGACTCCAGAGCAAAGTCATTACCAATTGTATCAATTAATATTCCCAAGAATACCAACGTAAAAAGCTCCAAAATAAACATTCAAAACGATGGTGATATCCTCATTAAAAGAAAACAAACAAGAAGCCAACAACTTAAACCCTCGTTACCTGTGAAGATCTATGGAGACTTTTACAAATTCTAGGCAACGAGTGTCTAGTCTCACTTTGTCAGCACCAACCTCCATGCCCTCTCACCATCCAAAAGATCCCTTCACCAAGGAGATGTATCTCTCTTAATTCTCACTCTATGATGGGGCTAGAAATGCTCATGAACATAGATACGATGAATTTCCTGATAACTGCATACACCAATTCAAGATCCAGACTCTCGATTATCATGATTCGAATGTAATTGAACTACAATTGGTGGAGATTTGCATCAATGGTATGATTCCTTCTATCATTCTTTACTAAAAAAATTACGATTTCAAACCTTCTCTGAACTCCATAGGGTGCAAAGCGATATGCGACAGCTGCTTCTTCCTTGTTGGAAAAAACAAAGTCTATCATGGAAGAAAATCGTGGAAACATTTATGGGAACAGATGTATATCCAAGAAGCAATTCAACATCCAACCATCCATAGTGTTGTTAGTAACGAAGGGGTCAAGAGGAAGGCTTCATCTTAACAACCGTCACAAACTAAGTGTTCACTATCAGCCTTAACCCCGACTTAGCCTTGGCCCCAACATCATCCTAAGGACAAGCACCAATCCACGGTTCATCCAAATCTCCACGGCAGTAGCGACAACAACGACAGCAGAAGCCAAGGCCAGCTCTGATATTCTCGGATATTTCCCTTTCACATGGAAGATGTAATTGATTTGATGTAAGAACTTCAATCTCTCCAGAGAGTATTTCAACCTAAGAGTCACAACCCTGATGAGATCATATAATTCTTAAAGTGACGATGTAAATATATCTTCACCACCCTCAACTACGTTATATCTGATTAGCGCCTGCAACTCCCAGACGAGGCTAAGATATACCCCAAGCCTACTTCAAAGAACACGACTCCATTAACTAAAGAAAAGTACGACTGGGGACTGCAGCGCAGCCAACGCCTTACAACAATCGAAGATTCGGATGATATCTCAAGATACGTTTATGCAGACTTAATCCTTGAGGACGCCCATGGCTGCACATCATCAAGAAGGAACATCGCATCTCATCTCTTCGTCCTCAACGTCTCCGGAGAATCCTATCCATCTGGTGTTTTAAGCATGCCATTACCACCTCCATAGGACAGTAAGCTTGTGAATCTAAGGATCTGGATAAGGCATGACTTCATTCATGCTCACGAGGTAAGAAAACACCCTTGTCTCAGCCCAACATCACAGATGCCAACGATTGCTTAAATTTAAATTTATATACTCGTTCTAGCCCTACCGCTTCAAAGAAAACAAAGGACGGCTCCGACCTTCATGACTTCCCTTACCCTGTAAAATTCCTAGAGGTATGGACCATGATGACACCATCAGATTATATCCTGTCTAGTAGCGGATCCAAGTAAGTTGCACTTAAAAACTGAAGGCTCCTTCCCTTTTGAAGATTTAACGCAGTCACATTCTTCAACTAGAAGGCCTGATCAACAACGGTGATGTGTTTTTGAAATAGTGGTAAAAGATTTAATACCCAGACTTGTAAAGATTTGATTTTTAAACCTAATTTTTGATACTAAAAATAAAGGAGATTAAAGTAGAATTGATTTCAGATTATAGAAAGAACTGAGACTAAGGATTCCACCATTTGCAATTTTTTCAAGTGATTTAGCATAAATAATTATTTGCAATTCATGTATTCAATTGATTCAAAATATTGACAAAGTTAGATTTTCAAAATAATAGTTGTAAATCAAAAGTATAAGACATCAATAGCTCTAAACTAAGCATGACCCATCAAAAGAAAACACAACTAATTGATAAAAATCATTTTTTCAAATTTGATTCAAAGCAAATACTCATAAAAGAATTGTAAAAAATTAATAAAATAAAAATATACCACTTTATTATTGGAAAAATGGCTTCCTCCGTCGCCTCAACAATATGGTCTAGATCCTCATGTTGTAAACACTCTCAAGATGTGTATTCATGGCTCAAAAATTGTTTACAAAGATGAAAAGAGTAAAAACTGTATGAATTGAGAGTTTGCAATGGGGTAATAGCGTTGCAGATAACTGTTTCCATTATTACAGAAAGAAAGTGCTTCCACTGAAGATAAACGTTACTGTTCTGAAGATATCCGTTGCAAATGGGTTGAAAAAACCGTTGCAACTGAAGATAAACGTTGCAAAGACGAAAATAAACGTTGTTGTTACGTTGAAGCTCCCCCCTTTTTTACTCGATATATTTGCTTTATGTAGGATCCTCAAACCCTAACTAGTCCTCCTGGATCGATAAGTACTCAAAATCTAATCCAAAACCAACTCATGTTAATATGAATCAGATAATATTTCATTTTCCGGTTACAACTTCGGCTTCCAACCAATTTTTACGGCCTTGAAACACTAAGAAGTGACGTGTTTTATTCGAGTTTGATTGTTGCATCATACTGGGATATTGATTACTTGTTTTAATCCCAAAAGTCTCGGTTCCAATTAAGGCAGATAACTCTTCACGGTGAAAGAAAATTTCCCGCCAATTTCGGAATTTGAGTCAAAGAGGAGGGTGCCCTGATCCAAAAAGCAGGTGCCTTCATCACTAGGGTGCCCTTATACATAGTTAGAGTTCCTTTATTAATTTCTCAGGTGATTTTATCACTTTTCGAGCCAATTTTTCCACAAATATTTATTCTCAAAAACACCTACAAATACATAAAAAAAACCAAAGTAAGTATACAATTGAGCATTAACAAAATACATAATTAAGAGCAATTTAGACACAAAAATATGTCTATCAAATACCCCCAAACTTACTATTTGCTAGTCCTCGAGAAAATCTAATTTATAAATAAAATAAAATCCTAACTCACTTTCGCAGGAATCACGACTACATTTTGCATATGTAATAAGCCCTTAAACCCCTAAGTGTACCTAGTGGACGAGTTTTGTCTCGTGAGGGTTTACAAGAGGTATACCCACAAAACCTTACTCCAAACCCTAGCTACTTGTGAACGATTGAGGGTAAACACTAAACAAGCTATTTAGTTGGCATACTAAATTCTTCGGCTATTGGAATCATTACCCTATATGAGTCCAATTGCTGTACACGAGTTTGCACTAAACGTACTAAAATTCATATATAAGAAAACAACGCTCTACTTAGATAGTTTTTCAACCACGATACTCAGAATATATCAAAGTTCAATCACATGGAAAGATTTAGAAGATGGATATAGAAAAAATAAAGTTTGCGTATGTTGACTAAGGTGAACGGTGTTTCCCATATCTGTCTGAAGGTCAGTACCAGGATGAATCCTAATGGATTGAGATACGCTCCCACTAGTCTTAATCCTAATACTAATATCGACCCAGCTGGTGTATACAAGGGTCCCACCAATCGATTTATTGAAGATAAAACAATTATTAATGTACTGGAAACATGATTGGATCAAATTGAATCCAAGCGCATGGTCCTTATCAGCATCTTACATGATAGTTCTCATGGATCCTGCGTTCCACGCTTTCTTATGCGACGAAGAAAGGGAGAACACACACATATTGCTATCAAAGTGGCAATACTTGATTTTTTTATTTTTTATTATTATTATTTTTATTTTTTATTTAAGATAAAATATGGGGTTTGATCTTAAACACTCTATTTCATCCTGGCGACGATAAAAATTC
This sequence comes from Papaver californicum, assembly GCA_023531435.1. Lineage (NCBI taxonomy): Eukaryota > Viridiplantae > Streptophyta > Magnoliopsida > Ranunculales > Papaveraceae > Papaver > Papaver californicum. Next base: position 56,633 of record JAJJMC010019979.1, on the reverse strand, counting down.
AATACTGGTGCCCACCAAATTATTTAGAGAAACACAAAAATTGTAAAAATAAAAATAGAAGGTGATATGGTCGAGGTAGACTCCTAGATATGGTGACAACTATCATGTTATTTCTAACACCTGAACTCTATCCTTTTATGAATAGACCATTTAACTGGGCACACCAATTTCTATAGAAAAAGATCTAAGTTTCCATCCACCTAGAATGGTTAGTATCATCCTGAATTATTCACAAGCTTCTAAATTTTGGAGTTTTATTATTGCACTAAATTTTTTTTCCCTTACCCCCAAACTTAAATCAAATAGTGTCCTCACTATTTCAAAATAGAGAGCATTACCAAAAGATAAGTAAAAAGAGGAATAAAGAGGTAAGTCATAAAGATAGTACCTGGGTGAAGCGTAACAATCCTTCTACGGACAATAAGACATGAAAATAAAAACCTAAAAAAAAAATCTACTAATGTATAAAAACAATCCGAATGGTCAATCAGAGTAAACAGAGTCCTCCAGAGGGACCTCTTCAACATCACTTGTAGGAAAAGGCTCTAAAAATGGTTTCAGTATTTGACGTTAACCTTGAAAGGATTTATACCATCTTGAGTCTCAATCTCAATATCACCATGAGGCAAAAACTGCAAACAACAAAAGGACCGGTCCATCTAGACCATAACTTTCCAGGGAATAGATGCAAACGAGTATCATACAGAAGAACTTTTTGACCTGGAGAAAATGACTTCCTTAAAATATTTCTATCATGCACAGGTTTCATTTTGTTCTTATACTCCCTAGAACTATCATATGTATCTTTTTAAATCTCTTCCAACTCATTGAGCTGGAGCTTCATGTGAGCTCTTGCTTTGTCAAATGAAAAATTTAACTGCTTTACATCCCAATACGCTCTATGTTCTAACTCGACAGGCGGGTGAAAGGCCTTTCCAAAACTATACGATAAGGTGACATTCCAATTGGGTTTAATCGCAGTACGATAAGCCCATAAGGCATCAGTAAGCCTCAACGACCAGTCTTTCCTATTAGGCTTAACTTCTTTCTCTAGAATACGTTTTATCTCCCTGTTGGAAACCTCTACCTGACCACTAGTCTATGGGTGATATGTGGTAGCTACTTTCTGGGTAATACCATATTTCTTCATCAAAAGCGTAAACGGTCGATACAAAAATGTGACCCTTCATCATTAATTATAGCTCGCGGTGTACCAAAACGTGCAAATATGTTATCATTCAAAAACTGAACCACAACCTTGTGGTCGTTTGTTTTACACGAAACCGCCTCTACCCACTTAGATACATAGTCTACAACGACAAGGATGTAAAAATAACCAAAGGAATTAGCAAAAGGACCCATAAAATCAATGCCCCACATATCAAAGACCTCAATGACTAAAATAGGTTTCAAAGGCATCCTATTTCTAGGGGAAATGGTTCCTAACTTCTGAAAACGCTCACAAGCAACACAATAACTGTGGGAGTCTTTAAACAATGACGGTCACTAGAATGCACACTGCAATATCTTAGCAGCAGTCTTCTTAGCACTAAAGTGACCCCCACAAGCATGATCATGACAAAAGGAAATAATACTGGATGATAGGATTTTAGAATAGTGGTAGAAAGGGTTTGATTCTCGAACTTGTGAAGGTTTGATTTCTAAACTTAATTTTTAATAACTAAAAATAAAACATATTAAAGTAAAGATGATTTAAAATTGATGGGAAGAACCAGGACTAAGGATTCCACTTTTTACCAATAACTCAAGTGATAAAATCGTGTAATTCTTATATTCAGTTTAATCAAATCATTGCCAAAGTTAGGTTTTTGAAAGAATAATTTTAAATCCTAAGCATGAGACATCAAAAGCAGTTAACCAAGCATGACTCATCAAAAAAGAACACAACTATTCAAGAATAACCAATTTTTCCAGTTTAATTCAAGGCAAATAATAATAAAAGAATTGTAAAATAAATAGATAAAATAGAAGTTACCACTTAATTATTGGAGAAAAAGCTTCCTCCGTCGCCCCAGTGATGGTGATTAGCTCATTGTAATGAAAACACACTCAAAATAGTCTTTCATTGCTCAAAAAGTGCTTACAATGACTAAAAAGAAGTAACACAGACGATTCGATACGCTTATAAGCGTTACAGTGAAGGGTTCAGAGTGTTACAGCAGCAGAACAAGTATAGAAAAGAAGGACGGATAATATGTGTAGCAGATGAACAACTGCTGAAGCAGCTGAAGCAGCGACTATAACAGTGACAGAATGAACGACAGTTCGCTGGTGCTGTTTATTCTTCAGCTGTTCTTCTTTTTCTTCGGCAGCAGTAGAGTTCTTTGTTCTTCCTGTTCTCTTCACGATGGCTCTCCTCCTCTTTTTTCTTCGATTCTCTTCATATTTATAGGGTAAGTAAACCCTAATAAGCTTTCTAAATCGATTAGGACTCCAAAAACCTATCCAAATCCACTTCTGATTACGTGTTTAATCATGAACATCGTGTTTTTCTTTTTCCGTCCGTAACTAGGATTTTCCACCATTTTTTCCGGCATGAATCACTCAGACTTGACGTGTTTGATCTTCTTTTGGGTGTTTAATCATTTTGGGATAGGAGGAACACGTTTTTATCCCAAAAATCTCGGTTGCCAACTACACAACAAACTTTCTTCACGTGAAGAAAGTTTTCCCGCCAATTTCGAAAATTCAAATTTAAAGGGAGGTGCCCCCAATCCAAAGTTTGGGTGTCTTTATCAATTCTTTCCATGTGCCTTTATCACTTTTCGAGTCAATTTTTCCCAAATTATTTATTTCTCAAAAATACCTACAAAGACATAAAAAGACATAATAAGTAAAAAATCGAACACTAACAAAACAGATAATTGAGCGCAATTAGACACAAAAATGTGTCTATCAAATACCCCCAAACTTACTATTTGCTAGTCCTCGAGCAAATAAAAATAAAATCCTAACTCACTTTTGCAGGAAACGCCACTACATTTAGCAGATGTAATAAGTCATTAAACCCCTAGGTGTCCCTAGTGGACGAGTTTTGTCTCGTGATGGTTTACAAGAGGTATACCCACAAAACCTGTACTCCAAATTTTAGCTACTCGTGAACGATTAAGGATAAGACACTAAACAAGCTATTTAGTTGGCTTACTCAATTCTTCGGCTATGGGAATCATTACCCTATATGAGTCTGATTGTTGTACACGAGTGTTTACTCAAGCATACTAAAATTCATATATAAGACAACATAGCTCTACTCAGATAATCGTTCAACCACAAGACTAAGAATCTATCAAAGTTCAATCACATGAAAAGATTTAGAAGATGGACATGGAAAATGTGAAGGTTGCACGTGTTGACTAAGGTGAACGGTGTTTCCCATATCTGTCTGAAGGTCAGTGCCGGGATAAATCCTAATGGTTTGAGATACATGGTCTTAAACCTAATTCTAATATCGACTCAACTGGTATATACAAGGGTCCCGTCGATCGATTTATAAAAAGATAAATATATTGACAACATGATTGGATCAAATTGAATCCAAGCGCATGATTCTTATCAGCATCTTACGTGATAGTTCCCATGGATCCTGCGTTCCACGCTTGCTTAGGCGACGGAGACAGGGAGAACACACACATATTGCTATCAGAGTGTCAATATTATTTTTTTTTTCTTTTTTCTTTTTGTTTTTTCCGAATAAAGGAAGAATCGGGCTTGATCTCAAAGCACTCTACTCTATTTCATCCTGACGGCGATAATAATTTAATACTGGGCCCCACCAAATCACTTAGAGAAACACAAAATTGTAAAAGTAAAAACAGAAATTGATATGGTCGAGATAGACTCCAAGATGTGGTGACGAATATCATGCTTTTTATAACACCTGAACCCTGTCCTTTTATGAATAGACCATTTAAATGGGCACACCAATTCCTATAGAAAAAGAGATAAGTTTACATCTACCTAGAATGGTTAGTGTCACCCTGAAGTGTTCACAAGCTTCTAAATTCTAGAGCTTTATTATTTCACTAAAAAGTTTCTTCCTTACCACCAAACTTAAATCAAACAGTGTCCTCAATGTTTCGAAATAAAGAGCAGCACCAATAGATAAGTAAACAGAGGAATAACGAGGTAAGTCAGAAAGATAGTACCTGAGTGAAGCGTAGCAATCTATCAGTGGAGAATAAAATAAAAACCTAAAATCCTACAAAAATCTACTAATATACAAGAACAACCCTGACGGTCAATCAGAGTAAGCAGGGTCCTCCAAAGGGACCTCCTCAACATCACCTATAGGAAAAGGATCTAAAAATGGTTTCAATCTCTGACCGTTAACCTTGAAAGGATTTCTACCATCTTGAGTCTCAATCTCAATAGCACCATGAGGAAAGATAGTGCGAACAACGAATGGACCAGTCCACCGAGAGCGTAACTTCCCGGGGAATAGATGCAACCGAATATCATACAGAAGAACTTTTTGACCTGGAGAAAATGACTTTCTTAAAATATTTCTATCATGCACAAGTTTCATTTTGTTCTTATACTCCCTAGCACTATCATATGCATCTTTCCGAATTTCTTCCAACTTATTGAGCTGGAGCTTCCTATGAGATCCTGCTTTATCAAGTGAAAAATTAAACTGCTTTACAACCCAATATGCTCTATGTTCTAACTCAACAGGAAGGTGAGATTCCTTGCCAAAAACTAGACGATAGGGTGACATTCCAATGGGGGTCTTAAACGCGGTACGGTAATCCAATAAGGCATCAGTAAGCCTCAACGACCAGTCTTTCCTATTAGGATTAACTGTTTTCTCTAGAATACGTTTTATCTCCCTATTGGAAACCTCTATTTGACCACTAGTCTGTGGGTGATACGGGGTAGCTATTTTGTGGGTAATACCATATTTTTTCACTAAAATCTTAAACGGTCGATTATAAAAGTGTGACCCTCCATCACTAATTATAGCTCGCAGTGTACCAAAAAGTGCAAATATGTTATCATTCAAAAACCGGACCACAACCTTATGGTCATTTGTGCTACACGAAACCGCCTCTACCCTTTAGATAAATAGTCTACGGCGACAAGGATGTAGAAATAACCAAAAGAATTAGGAAAAGGACCCATGAAATCAATTCTCCACACATCAAAGACCTCAATAACTAAAATAGGGTTCAAAGGCATCATATTTCTACGAGAAATGGTTCATAACTTCTGGCATCGCTCACAAGCAACATAATAACTTTGGGAGTCTTTAAACAACGACGGCCAATAGAATCCACACAACAATATCTTAGCAGCAGTATTCTTAGCACTAAAGTGACCCCCACAAGCATGATCATGACAAAAGGAAATAATACTTGACTGGTTACTCTCAGGTACACATCTCCTAATAATCTGGTCTGGACAATACTTAAACAAGTAAGGATCGTCCCAAAAGAAATACTTCACTTCAGCTAAAAACCTAGAACGATCTTGTTTACCCCATTGTTGAGGCATTAGACCAGTAACAAGATAATTCACTATATTCGCAAACCAAGGTAATTGGGAAACAACAAATAGTTGTTCATCAGGAAAGTTATCCCTCACAGGAGGGGAATCATCAGGGGAATCCAAGACAAGTCTAGACAAGTGGTCTGCTACTAAATTTTATGCACCCTTTTTGTCTCTAATTTCTAGCGAGAATTCTTGTAACAAAAGGATCCATCTAATCAATCTAGGTTTAGTATCCTTCTTAGACAAAAGGTACTTCAAAAAAGCGTGATCGGTAAAGATTATAACCTTAGAACCTAAGAGATAGGACCTAAACTTGTGAAAGGAAAAAACAATGGCTAACAGTTCCTTCTCTGTGGTCGTGTAGTTCAGTTGGGCATCATTCAGGGTTTTGCTAGCATAGTAAATCACATGAAGTAATTTGCTCTCTCGCTGACCTAACACAACACCAATAGCATAGTATGAAGCATCACATATTATCTCAAAGGGTAGGTTCCAGTTAGGTGCCTGGACTATGGGAGCGGTAGTGAGTAAAGTATTAAGCTTCTCAAAAGCCTCTAAACAAGCATCATCAAAGACAAACTTAACATCTTTTAGATGCAAATTGCAAAGAGGTCTAGAAATCAAGCTAAAATCCTTAATGAATCGACGATAAAAACCTGCATGCCCTAAGAATGACCTAACATCTCGTACATTTTTGGGAACCTGTAAAGTCTTAATAAGGTCAACTTTGGCTTTGTCTACCTCTATACCCTTAGAAGATACGATATGCCCTAAACAATTCCTGATCGAACCATGGAATGACATTTTTCCCAATTAAGCACTAAATTCTTTTACTTACCCCTTGTCAACACTAATGTCAAATGATGCAAGCATTCATCAAAAGATGACCCAAATACCGAAAAATCATCCATAAAGACCTCTAAAAAGCGTTCTACCATGTCAGAAAGTATGCTCATCATACAATGCTGAAAAATAACAGGTGCATTAAACAACCCGAAAGGCATGCGTCTATGCACAAAGGTACCAAAGGGACAGGTAAAAGTAGTTTTCTCTTGGTCTTCTGGGGCAATAACAATCTGATTATAACCAGAAAAACCATATATCAAGCAATAGTGTCTATGTCCAGCTAATCTCTCTAGCATTTGGTCGATGAAAGGAAGGGGAAAGTGATC
>JAJJMC010019979.1:31754-49940 GCA_023531435.1 Papaver californicum | reverse complement strand
AAGTCGGATGCTACAATCACAGGCAAAGTCTCAGATGGGCCTAAATACACATATTTCAGAGTATCTGGTAGTTGTTTAAGGTCCAACTTAGGAGGCTCTTCTCAAGAAGGAATTAGGGTAGATTTAGAAACTGGTAGTTGTTTAAACTCAGGTTTCCATCCATTACTAGTGTCTAACAAAGAGGATGATCTAACAAAGCGTTCACCTCATTGATTACACTATCATCATCAAAATCAAACTCAAAGTGTGCTAGGCATTTCTCTAACGTATCTTCTAACAAAGTGTTCGGTAATGATTCCTGAACTAATATTCCTATCATGTTCACCTCTTCAATGCACGTGTCATCTAGCTCAGGTGGTTGCTTACTAATATTGAAAATATTCATCTCAATAGTTATATTACCAAAAAATAAGTTCATAATACCATTTCATTAGTTAATGATCGCATTAGATGTAGCTAAAAACGGGCGATCTAATATCACAGGTATCTGATTCTCTGGGTCAGGGACACGTTGGGTATCAAGGACAAAAAAATCCATTGGATAAATAAACTTATCGACCTCAATAAGAACACCTCTATGACACCACGAGAAATTTTCACAGACCTATCAGCTAATTGCAGTGTTATCTAAGTAGGTTTTAAATCACCAAGTCCTAGCTGGCGGTACACACGGTACGGAAGTAAGTTCACACTGGCTCCAAAGTCAAGTAACGTTTCTCAACAATGTATTTACCTATTGAATTCACATGACTAGCTAAAAAGGCTTTATTTTGTACACTAAGCTTTCGCTTATGCGTACACATATCCTTAAGAAACTTGGCATAAGTAGGAATCTGCCTAATTGCATCTAATAATGGAAGATTGATAGTGACTTGCTTAAAAACCTCAAATATATAATTAAAGTTGGATTCCTTCTTTGTTAGTGCTAACAGTTGTGGGAACAGGTCTTTGGGCATAAAATCTGGCTTATAAGGAACTGCATCAGGTTCTTTAGATACTTCGTCAGTCTCTTCAGGCATGGTTACCTTGTTATCTACAACTTTTTTATTCCTAAGGGTTCTAATTGCATTCACATGCTTTGATGATTTCTCACCAGAAGATACTTCGTGAACTCCTCTAGGATTGGGTTGTGGTTGTGGAAACTTTTATTTTTCTCTTTCTCTCAAAGACTCAGCGATTTGACTAACCTGGGTTTCTAAATTGGAAATAGCCTGACTGTTAGCTTGAACAATATTTTGATTTTCTTGTAAGCTTTAGTTAACTGACTGCTGAAAATTTAAAATGTTCTGAGTTAATAAGGCGAGAGACTCTGCTAAACTCACGATTGTCTTATCTATCACATACTGAAATTGTGCTGGTCCAGAAGGATTCTTAGTATAATCAATACCTGGGGGAACTTTAGAATTACTAGACTGACCTTGACTCTGGCCCTTGGACCAAGAAAGGTTAGGATGGTTTCTCCAACTAGGGTTATTGGTTTCTGAATAAGGGTCAAACTTCTGATGATTATCAAATCTAGTGTTATTATAAAGAGCATGAGCTTGCTCTTCAACAGTTTGTCCTTCCCAAAATGATTTGGGCTCAATTCCACAACTATATTGACTCAGTTCTAAAGCTTCTAACCTTTTTTATATAGCTACTATTTTGGCATCTGATTCAAAAGATCCTTCTACCCTATTGACATTTCCTCTACTTAGAAGAATTGTTTTCTGGGGCTCCCTACTATTTTCCCACTGCTGGGTTTTTTCGGCGATTTCATTTAAAAATGACATCGCACCACCGACAGTTTATTTTCAAACCACCTGTGCATAAAGACTCAACCATGGTTGTTGTCGAATAATCTAAACCCTCGTAGAGGATATGAACTAGCCTTACTTTTTTCTAAACCATGATGAGGACATTGTGATAATAAGTCATTGGACCTTTCCAAATACATATATAAAGATTCTCCTTATTGTTGAGCAAATATGCAAATCTGCTGCCTAATAGATGATGTTTTGTGCCTAGGGAAGAACTTCTGTAAAAAGGCAGATGTAAGTTATTCATAGGTTTTAATTGACTCAGAAGTCAAACTATATAGCCAAGATTTGGCTTTGTCTCTTAGTGAAAAAGGAAACAATCTAAGTTTCATTGCTTCGTCATCTAGGTCCTTAATCCTGATGGTACTACATATTTCCTCAAAATCCCTAACATGGAAATAGTGGTTTTCATTTTCTTTCCCTAAGAAGATTGGGAGCATTTGTATGGTCCCAGGTTTTAACTCGTAGTTTGATTCAGTTTTATCTAACTTGATACATGATGGACGAGAAGTCCTAGTCGGGTTCAACGAAGCTTTTAAAGTTGCCATTGCTGGCACTGTCGAAGGACTAGGAGTAACTTCTTTACACAGTGTCAAGTTCTCAAAATTGAAATTTCCAAAAACAGGGCCCTCAAAAGAAGAGTCTTTGAGGTCCTCGTTTCCAGGGACATAACTAATAGGTTTGTCACTAATCAAACGACCTAGAGTGTCTCTTTTCCAAGCTCGCTCAATGATGATTTCAAGTGGTCTTGGCATACACTAAAAAAAAGTAAAAAAAATAAATTCTAATTGGAAGGGAATTCTAAACAATCACAAGCAAGGATGACTCAACCAAATCAAACCTACTGAATCTAGCAAACAAAAAGCATGATGGCTTCACTTAGATTGTTTCTAGATCAGCTTCTATTTTTTCAAAAGGAAACTAGTTACAGTTTTAGAAAACCTCTTAGAATGACCCGAATTAGATTAAGTCGAATAGAAACAGGATAAGCTCTAAGGGGCTTTGATAACCCTGTCTCTTTGAAAACGTTTCTTTGGGTTACAAGGAGGCTCTAATCAACTTAAAATAATCTTCCTGAACTTTGAGTTAGGATAACAGAGTAACCAATACATTCCTTTTGAATGAATTTCCTATAAGCTCGTTACCATATCAGTCTCTTTTTAGTGAAAATTTTAAGCTTAGGTTCGCGTTTGGTAACGTGTTCCTAAATCGGGAAAGAAGGAAACGATGATGAAATCCGAGTCCTTATCTTGTATGGCCAGTTCTTTCCCTTTACTAGAAAAGTAAATCCGTATTCATTTCCTAAACATATATACATACAAAGGAATACAGTAAACTCACTTACAGGGGATTCATGGGTTGATCAAGTCTTACCTCCCGTACCAGGCGGGGGATGAATCAGTTGTAGTCGACTCGGGCCACCGACTCCAGTTGTCAGTGTACAAACCCGAGGGGCAGAGACAATATAGTAATTGTCGTCCTTCCCTATTGCAGTTTATATTTAAATTACCCTTCCGTAGGTTTTAATAATAATAATGTTCAAAGACCCAAAATAAAGTTCAAAAGTGTCCAAAAATAAAAGAAAAATTACATAAATAATAAAAGATTTCCTGATACAATTTTCTAAAAAGAGAAACAAATAAAAATACAATCTAACTAAAAATAAAAAAAAATTGTCTTCTTTTCCGTTCTTTTAACTTTAACTCCAAGTCTTTAATCACGAAAGTCTTTGGCTTGATTTCCTTTTAATCCAAAATCCAAAACCTGTAGCAAAAAGATAAATACCCAAATAAACGTAAAATAGAACAAAGTAAAAATAATACTAAAAACAAAAATAAAAAACTAAAAAATAAATCTAAAACTCTAAATCTAAAGACAAGTCCGTGTCGACGGCACCAAAAATTGATGTGTTTTTGAAATAGTGGTAAAAGATTCGATACTCACACTTGTAAAGATTTGATTTTTAAACCTAATTTTTGATACTAAAAATAAAGGAGATTAAAGTAGGATTTTAGATTATGGAAATAACTGAGACTAAGGATTGCACCATTAGCCAATTTTTCAAGTGATTTAGCATTAATAATTATCTTGCAATTCATATATTCAATTGATTCAAAATATTACGAAAGTTAGATTTTCAAAATAATAATTGTAAATCAAAAGTATGAGACATCAATAGCTCTAAACTAAGCATGACCCATCAAAAGAAAATACAACTAATTGATAAAAATCATTTTTTCAAATTTAATTCAAAAGCAAATACTCATAAAAGAATTACAAAAATTAATAAAATAAAAGTATACCACTTTATTATTAGAAAAACGGCTTCCTCTTTCACCTCAGCAATAGGGTCTAGCTCCTCATGTTGTAAACACTCTCAAGTTGTGTATTCATGGCTCAAAAATTGTTTACAAAGATGAAAAGAGTAAAAATTGTGTAAATAAAGAGTTTGCAACGGTGTAATGGCGTTGCAGACAACTGTTTCCACTGTTACAGAAAGAAAGTGCTTTCACTGAAGATAATCGTTACTACTCTGAAGATATTCGTTGCAAATGGGTTGAAGAAACCGTTGCAGCTGAAGATAAACGTTGCAAAGACGAAGATAAACGTTATTGTTATGTTGAAGAAATCGTCACCTATTCTTGTTCTTCCCTACAACAACATCACTATTTTTTTTTCTTCCTGTTTTTCTTTCGATTGAAGCTCCCCCCTTTTTTACTCGATATATTTGCTTTATGTAGGCTCCACAAACCCTAACTAGTCCTCCTGGATCGATAAGGACTCAAGATCTAATCCAAAACCAACTCAAATTCTTGTTAATCCGAATCAGAGAATATTTCCTTTTCTGGTTACAACTTCGGCTTCCAACAAATTTTTACGGCCTTCAAACACTAAGAAGTGACGTTTTTTAGGAAAGTTTGATTGTTGCGTCATACTGGGATATTGATTACTTGTTTTAATCCCAAAAATCTTGGTTCCAATTAAGGCAGATAACTCTTCATGCGTGAAAGAAAATTTCTCTCTAATTTCGGAATTTGAATCAAAGAGGAGGGTGCCCTTATCCATAGTTGGGGTGCCTTTAGTAATTTCGCAGGTGCCTTTATCACTTTTTGAGCCAATTTTTTCACAAATGTTTATTTCTCAAAAACACCTACAAATACATAAAAAACCAAAATAAGTATACAATTGAGCATTAACAAAATACATAATTGAGAGCAATTTAGACACAAAAATATGTCTATCAAACGGTACTAGAAACTAAACCTTATATGATACAGGTGTATCCCAACTCTTTAAGAAACTTAGTAATCCTCAAGCTAAGTTGAGGGTATAATCCTATTAGGAAGAAATCCCTATAACATGCATAATTCCTAGTTTAGGAAAGAATATTGATTTGGGCAGTATTCTTAGTTTAGGAAATAAATTCCTAAGAGGTTTGGTTTAGAGAAATCCTTCTCGACTGAGTATGATGGAAAGCAATAAATAGGGAGGTTTGGCTTATATATAAACATAGAGACCTAGAGAGAGATTGTGAGCGTAAAAAATAGAGAATTGTAAAAGTTTTCTTGTTCATAATCTAGAGAAGATATTTTCTTCGAATTACGTTCTTGTGTTTGTTCTGTTTTCTAGTTTTCGTTTATTATTATTCTGAATTCCACCTCTATAATAATAGCCACCAAAGTACAGAGATCATACGTATCAAGTTGGTATCAGAGCAAGATTAGTTTCTTTTAAGGAAGATTCATGTGGTTTATGGTTTTCACTAGATCCCTCTACATAAAGCTTGGTTAAGTACTCGAGAAGCAAGAAGACGTTAGGAGAACAAGGGTACCGAGGATGACTAAGTCAGATAATGATCCTAAGCATAGCGAACCACAAACTATGGACGAAAAGGCGGCTACGCTACAAACAGACATAGAGTCGATTCAAACTACCCTCAAAGAATTGACTGAATGTATTCGTTCTCATACACCCAAGTCGAAGACGAAGAAGAAGACTACGTTTTCATATGGTGATTTGGAAGAAGAGGAAGAGGAAGAATAAGAAGAAGAAAAAGATGATGAGGACGAAGAGAGAAAAGAATGTGAGTTTCTTAAAAGTCCTAAATCTGCAGAAATTCATGGTAAAAATCTGAAAATTGATTTCAGTGTTGATATTCCACTTTACGATGGGAGTGTCGATGTAGAGAAATTGGATGAACGTCTAGAGACGTATTTTTATTTCTTTGAATATGGATCAAAGGAAAAGATTGGTTTCGCGGCCTTGAAGCTACAAAAGCATGCTCTAAAATGGTTGAAAGCTTATCAAAGAAAAAACCTAGGTAAAGGGATCATTGTCGTTGAAAAAAATCAAGGAAGTTGTAAGGAAATAGTTTTATCCGGTTGGCTACCTTGAGGAAAGATGGTTCAAGTGGTACAACTTGAAGCAGTCATATAACCAAACCGTGCAAGAAAATACTTCGGAATTTCAGAATCAAGCTATGGTTCTAGATTTAGACTTAGGAGATTATGTTATCTATATGAAGTATATCTCCGGGTTCCATGAGTATATACAGAAAGAGTTAAGGATATTTTCGGTTGAGACTATTTCCGAAGCAAGCATAAAAGCTAATGCCATTGAAGGAAGGCTTAAGAATTATGACTTAAAAGGAAATCTGGAGGTACTGTAGCTAAAGGAGGTGATAGGGGAAAAAAAGAAGGGAATTCTAGTGACAAGGAAGGTTTAACTTGCATACATTGCAAGCAAACAGGCCATGTTATCGACAAGTGTTGGGTAAAGAACCCTCATCTAAAACCAAAAGAGTTGCAGAAGAAAGAAGCCAAAAAAGAAACACTATTCGCTCAAGCTCCAAAAGAAACCAAGGACTAAAGGAACCTAATTCAAAGCTCTATCTTATGGAAGGAGAAAAAGAAGGACCTTTAAAAGATGACCCTATGGAAAGACTCTTATGACCCTAGGGAAAGACTCTTCACAGTGAAGATGCAGTTTAAAACATCATTAGTTGATGATGTTATTGACCCGGGAAGTCAGAAGAATTTACTTTCAAATTCTTTGGTACAAAAGTTAGGATTAAAGACTGACAAACATACAAAACCATACCCTTTAGGGTGGCTTCAAAAGGAAGGGGGCCTACAAGTTATACATCAGTGCACGTTCAAATTTTTTTTGGATGAGTCATGCATTGACGAAGTTATGTGCGATGTATTTCCTTTGGATGTTTTTCAGGTTGTACGTGGTAGTCCATACTTATGGGATATGAATGCAACTTTACATAGGAGGGAACAAAAGTACACCTTTAACAAAGATAAGGAGAGTTTTGTGATTCGGTCTATAGATTCTCCTCTTGAAGGAGCAAGCTTGATCACATCCAATCAGGCTAAGCGGTTGGTGAATGCTAGTACAAAGTTCGTTCTCCTTGTAATTCAATTTTCTTGATGAGAAGCCGAGTAGTGTTTTCTTGACAACCCTGACTGCACAACAAGAATACGACCTAGGAAGGTTGAAGTTGAAATACAAGGATTTGTTTTCAGATGTCAAGGGATTACCGCCAAAAAGGGATGTGGACCATGATATCATGTTGACCGGAGAAAGTTCTCTTTCTAATGTAGGTCTTTATCGCACGTCCGTAGAAGAGTTCGATGAGATCAGGAAACAAGTTCAGGAACTTCTAAAATTGGGATTGATAGTGCCTAGTGCTTCACCTTGTGGTTTAGCGGTTTTTTTGGTTCCAAAGAAAGATGGAGGTTGGCGTATGTGTATTGATTATCGAGCATTAAACAAGATCACAATCAAAAATCGTTACCATTTACCTCGGATAGACGATATGATGGATTAGTTAAAAGGGCTCGAGTCTTTACAAAGTTAGATCTCAAATCCCGTTACCATCAAGTGAGAGTTCGAGAAGATGATACATTGAAGACTACTTTTAAAACAAAACAAGGCTTGTTCGAATGGTTGGTGATGCCTTTTGGTTTGCGTAATGCTCCAGCGACGTTTATGCGTTTGACAAATGATTTGTTACGACCTTTTATAGAAGATTTTGTGATTGTATACTTGGATGATATCCTCGTATACAACAAAACTTGGGAGGAACATCTCATTCAAGTTGAAAAGGTATTTCAAGTATTACATGAAGGCCAACTGAAGTTGAACGAAAAGAAGTGTGAATTTGGGAAAGCAGAATTGGTATATATCGGATTCATTGTTAGTGGTGGAAAACGGAAGATTGATCCAGGGAAGGTTGAAGTGATCACTAAGTTGCTTAGACCTAGCATGTAACTGAAGTTAGGAGTTTTTTAGGAGCTTGCACCTACTTGCGTAAGTTTGTCTGGCACTTTTCGACTATTGCAGGACTACTACATAGTTTGACGTGGGTTAAGGAAAAGTTTGAATGGAAGAAAACCCATGAAGAGGCTTTTCAGTTACTAAAGAAGAAGATTTCAGAAGCACCAGTACTAGTATTTCCTAACTTACAACGTACTTTTAAAGTTGAGACCAACGCTTCTAACAATGCGATGGGAGGAGTGTTGCTGCAAGATGGTAAACCAGTGGAGTACCATTCAGAATTGTTTTCAGGTGCTATTAAGAATTACCCACCTTATGGAAAAAATTTTTTTTCCTTATATCAATGTATCAAGCATTGTCAAGTGTGTCTATTAGGTAAAGAGGTAGTGGTACATTCAGATTACAAACCATCGGAGTATCTACATGCTCAGACGAAATTACAACAAGCCCGACACATAAAGTTGATGTCTTACTTGTTGCCTTTCAATATTCTCATTAAGTACAAGAAGGGAAAAACAAACAAGTTGGCAGATATGTTGTCTCGTCCCCCGGTCCGCGCATTATTGGTGGAAATGAGGATTCAACTAATTGTTCCTCAAGAGTATGCAGAGTCATACACATCCAACAAACACTTCAAGGAAGTGTTAGAAGGTATAAAGAGTGGGTTAAAAAGCGATTTTGAACTCCAGAATGAGTTGTTATATAAAGGTCAGTTACATTGCATTCCAGAAGATGGTGATCATTTACAATGGTTGAGAGAAGCACACACATCCCGAGTTGCTGGACACTTTGGGATGAATAAAACTTTGCTTAATCTACATCGTTATGTCTTTTGGCCAAAAATGCAAGATGATGTGGCTAAGCTAGTTCGAGGGTGCAAGTTGTGTAGAACATCTAAGCCTTCTAACAGGAAACATGGGTTATATTTGCAATTACCGGTACCATCCAGGCCTTGGGATAGTATTTCTATGGATTTTCTTGGGGGTTACCAAAGACCAAGTCTGGTTATGATTACTTTTTCGTTGTGGTCGACCGATTCAGCAAGATGATCGCATTAATTCCATGTACAAAGACGGTGACGGGAACCGGTGCAGCAAAGCTCTTCTTTGAGCATGTGTGGAAGCATTTTGGTTTACCTACTTCGATTATTTATGATAGGGATAGTCGTTTCCTTAGTTATTTTTGAGATTCTTTATGGAAGATGATGGACACTAGGTTGAAGAAGAGTACATCTTTTCATCCACAAACAAACAGACATACCGAAATGGTCAACAGGACTATGGTTCATATGTTAAAATGATATAATTCCAAGCATTCTAAAACTTGGGATGAGAGTCTACCATATCAACAGTTAGCTTTCAATAGAGCGGTTCATAGTTCTTCGGTAAAATCTCCTTTCGATACGTGCTATGGTTACTTACCACCTACTCTTTCGACTTAGTATTTTCTAGTGACAGCTCAATGGGAGGGAAGGAAGAAACTGAAAGACAAAAGGCACAAAAGTTCTTGAAGAATATATCTCAAATCCACGCGACTGTTGAAGCGCAATTAAATAAGTCACAAGCCAGATACAAGGCAAAACATGACAAGCATCTAGTGCCTTGTAATTTTGGTATTGTGACTTGGCATGGTTAAAATTAAGTAAGGAGCGACTGAAGGGGGAAGGTAAGAAATTGAATATATTGAGATATGGACCGTTATGTATTCTCGATCAAATTGGTGAAAATACATATCGTCTAGATTTACCACCTTATCTAGGAATGTACTCGGTTATTAATTTCGAATACTTAAAGTTGTTTGAGCCACCATTACTAGATGATGACAGCGATTACACTATGATCATACCACATATGGAAGACTTGTGGTTTGATAGGGAAGAACCACTCAAGGAAGACTGCATATTGGAGCGAAGAGTGACTAAAACACGACAGGGAGAGAAAAAAGTTTTTATGATTGGATGTCAAGGTCAAGTTCCCAGCAAGGCCAAGTGGTTTAACAAGGAAAAATGAACTCTCAAGTTCCCTAACCTTCATTTCTAACTCTCACATGAGTTCAAGTTTTTAAAGGGGATCCCATGATACAGGTGTATCCCTACTTTTTAAGGAACTTAGTAATCCTCAAGTTAAGTTGAGTGTAAAATCCTATATTAGGAAAGAATCCCTATAACATGAAGAATTCCTAGTTTAGGAAAGAGTACTGATTTGGGCAGTATTCTTAGTTTAGGAAATAGATTTCTAAGAGGTTTGGTTTAGAGAAATCCTTCTCAGGTGAGTACGATGAAAGGCTATAAATAGGGAGGTTTGGCTTGTATCTAAACACACAGATCTAGAGAGAGATTGTGAGCTTAATAAAGAGAGAATTGTAATATTTTTCTTGTTCATAATATAGAGAAAATATTTTCTTCGAATTACGTTCTTGCGTTTGTTCTGTTTTCTAATTTTCGTATATTATTATTCTGAAGTCTGCATCTATAATAATAGTCACCAAAGTAAAGAGATCATACGTATCAGCATACATCAAAACTCATACCCTCATGGCAAGGTAACATCCACATATTTATTTATTATATTTTTTCCTATTTTCGCAATAGAGCCTCATCACTCGTGGTAGGATAGGTGATGGGATAACTCATCACGCCGCCTAGGGGAACATGAAGCCCCAATACTCTTTAAGTAGACGCTTGAATTATATGCAACATAATTCATCCATGGATGTCACGAATCCATTCAACATGTATTTCTATGTCTACTGAATGAACACCTCTTGGCTTTTCTGCACTTGGGGGCTTGATCTTGTTAAAAATCAACTCAAACCCATTTCAACTAATGTGATCCCCAAACCAAAGTCATTGAGGTATTAGTGCCATCGAAAAAACCTCCCTATATCAGTACCCTACACGACTAGGAATATTCCTCCTCTTACCTAATCACGTCCAAAAAGGTGACTTCCCCCTTGTTGCTGCTACTTACTTTAACCCCATTGGTCTACCGTTGGAGACACACTGAACTTGGAATTCTAAATGATGCCATCAAGTATTTCATTCTTCGAGTATTTCCTCATGGACAATACCCGTGGTCATGATATTCATCTCATCCATCACTAGTAACGAGGCAGCCACAACCATCTTCAGCAAAAGACGAACATCCAACGGGCCCAATCATTTCAGATTCAGGCTTTTCCTTTCAACTTTTAGGATATTGGTTTACAAGTTGTAGGTCAGAGATTCCGTTACGTGTTCATCAAATTTACTTTTGAAGAAAAATCTCACGCCTTGTTTCCTTCTTCTTGTCTCGATCCATGGTGGTTGTCCAGTTATCTTCATCAACTACCCATTCTAATTCTTCATCTTTCACTCCAGAAATATGGCCCTGATGATTCAAGATACTCCAAAGCCAAAAATTCTTCTAGGAGACGAAAGGTGAGTCTTACCTTCTCAAAAATTAGTTTTTCCATTTTTGATCCAACATATGAGAAATCCCATCCTATCAGAAACCCCAAACCATGAATCCTCCAACTTCTGTCATGAGGTCCTCACCTCCTATGAGACCCTTACTCCCTTCTCAGTGTACCACTTCCTCTTAGAGATCTCACGAAACTCTAGTATGCTCATGACGTCAATATCTTCAATGCTAGCTCTTTCCACAGGGCTGAAATTTTCCCAGGGCTAGAATTTCCCGAGGATTAGAATTTTTCCCCAGAGCGTGGATTTTTCATAGATCTAAAATTATTCACAAGAGTTAGCATCCTCATGAATCTAGCATCTTCTCGACAACAACATCTTACAGCGTTGCCTTCCAACAGCAACCCTATTCATTTCTCTATCTCATCGTTGTTACTCATACTATTACCTCTTTATTCTACAAACTCGGAAATCGGCAACAATCGCTAAGGAAAGAGGAAAAGCATCCTTCAAGAGAATTGTTTATGTATGTCTCTGCTACCACATACCAAAAGGAGACGTCAATCGGAGACATGATTTATGAGATATGGCTCTCATATTAAGATTTATGGAGTCTGAAAATTTACACGGGATTACTAATCATGAATGTTCATGGATGGTGGTTGACCTAATAAACTCTGAATCAAATGATTATTTTTGCATATGATAGATTTGTCTTTTTTCTTTAAAATTTGGGGTCAAACATCAAAATCCGATATCGTATAAAGTTTTTACACCTTCTGGAGTTAAAGGTGTGCAAATTAGGGTTTCTAGATGGGATTTAAGAAACTCAGCTTCACGAAGACCTCATCTACTCATGGGATCTCAAATTCTCAAGAACATTGTCACCTCAGGGTTCACTTCATCACTTAAGAAGATCTCACCACACTGGAGGATGTCATCAACCCTGTGTCACCATTGCCCCACCGCTATGACCATGTTATCTCAACTTCTGATGCTGCTGTTATTGATACGAGATTATGTCAATGGGTCTTTTATACTTTAAGGGTCGATGCATTCAATTCTATGACAAGAGCATTAGAGTCCACCGTAAGCCTCATCCGTAGCTCTGATTTTCCATCAACTTCTTATGCTTGTTTCCGTTATTTTCAACTTTGCTACTACTAGCTACAACTCAAAGCATCGTCTTCGGGATATATTTCTACAACTCACAACTGAATTTTTGATTTTAACAGATGTTAAGGAGTAAAGAGGTGGATCAGTTTGCTCCCCTACTAATTCAAATTGGTTCTTCTCCTCCTAGTTTGGATGTTCTTGCAGATACTAAGAGATGGTATTTAGGGAACATATGGTATTTTGAAAACACTCTCCGCGAAACTCATTGCGGAAGAATGTGTTTCTGACTTCCATCACTATTTTATCTAATACAAGTATTCCTCCAAAAGTAGCTTTATTTTTCTGGTTCTCCACTTATGGTAAGCTGAATACCATTGACATGATGTTGAGAAAATGAGTGACTCTGAATGATTCATGCATTTTATGTGGTAATGCAAATGAGACTGCAGATCATCTTTTACTACACTGTAAGGTAACTTTTAGAGTGTGGTCGATGCTCACACCTTCTAATTGCTTTCCTAAATCGATTAATGCCTTAGCAAAGTGCCGCTATGGTGCTTATAGGGAAAATAATGTCTGGAATCTTATTCCGGCTGCTGTTACTTGGGTCTTATGGTGTGAGAGAAACTTTCTTTCTTTCAAGGAGAATTACAACTATAAGACTGGTAAATACCTTGGCATCAATGCTAAGTCTTTAGTTATTGCTTGGTTCGCAGCTGCATGCCACAAAGTTCATGTAAATTTTACGAATTTTGTCTTAAGTTAGGACTCAATTTTGCTCCCATTTTCTTTCTGTTTTACTACCTCAAGTAGTTTTTGCTCTGTAAACTTTGTATATCTTTTACTCTAATAAAATTTTCTCTTTCAATAAAAAAAAAACACAGTGTAGTCGTGTAAGATAAATAGCACAATCGACCAGTTTAAGGGAGCCAACCTTAAATGACTGTTGGATCTATTTAAAATATTTATTTTGAAACTTGAATATCATTTCTTTTTTTGAGTGGTTCTAAAAGAGATCCATTTTAGCCGTGATTCCAAAATATATGAAAAAAAATGAAAGGAAAAAAAAAGATAAACTAGAAAATAAAGATGGTATGGTCAACCAAAACAACCTAGAAAAATGATACCGTATGAAATATATATGACACAGTTCAATTGGTGTTCACTGTATGAAAAAAAATGGTAAAGATTTTGATTGATATAAAGAATGATTATATACAATTTACAATCAAAAATAACTATAATCTAGGAAAAACTTACTTAATTACACCTATCACCTATATATGTGATTTTATAAAATATAATTGACAAAAATATAAGGAAAGGAGAATAAATCTAAAAACTAAATAAAGAATAAAATAACTGGCATATCAATTACAGGATTGATATGATTTGACTTTACAACTGCATCATACATTCTGATACTGTTTTGAAAGGTGATTTAGGGGCTCCTTGATTTGTAGAAGGGCTCCAATGTAAGGTAGGGTGACCCAAAAATGCGTTAAGGGGTGTCCTAGGGGCTCCAATCTCATATGTTAAATTTCCATATTACCCTTATATCAATTAAAAAGTCTAATTTGCCTTTCAATCAACTAAAACCTAAACCTAAACAAAACCTTTCCAAACTCTCATATCTTAACTTCTCCATCAGTTTCCCAACCATAAACCCAATTTCTCCATCGAAATTCATCGTCAATTAATCGTCGATTCGAAAAATTCTTCGTCGATTAAACTCCAAAAATCGTGATGAAGAATCATATTAAAGGTGTAGAAGGTAGTAGTGATGCCAACCAAAATCAAACTTTTCAACCGAATCAAGAGATTGAAGAACAAATCGGTGGTGACAATCAAAATCAAACTCCAAAACAAACAATGGTGTATCTAAGGTATTGAACAAAACCCATGTTATTTTTAGAACCCAAAAGTGATTGATTGGCATGTTTGATTGATGTTTTTGTTAAAACAAATTGGTTACAGAAGAATTTACGGTTGGGTTCGATTGGAAAACCCAACCTTAACTGGTTTGTTCTTCATTTTACGGTTGAGTTTTCTTCAAAACCCAACCGTAAAACAATGGGTAGGAGATGAAGAGAAAATTTTACTGTTGGGTTCGATTTTGAACCCAACCGTATAAAAATTGCGTAATTTTTTTTTTGAATTTTACTGTTTGGTTTTTCTCAAAACCCCAACCGTAAACAAATTTGCACCAATTTTTGAACTTGAATTTTATAGTTGGGTTTGTTTCATTTTTCCAACCGTAAATATTTCTGTGTATGTAAAAAAAATTTGTTGTGGATTATTTACGGTTGGGTTCGATTGGAAAACCCAACAGTAAATGCTTCTGCTTAATTAAAAATTTTAGTGAGGATTATTTACGGTTGGGTTGGAGTGTCAATTCCCAACCGTAAATTCTCCAGTGTAGGTGATGTTTATTATTTACGGTTGGGTTCTATACGTGAAACCCAACCGTAAAAAGTTCTGAATTTTCAAATTGAAGTTGTTTGAGTTGAATTGCTTGGATTTATCTAACTTGTATTGCTTGTATGTTTTAGGAAACATAAGAAGAATAGGGGTAATAATTTAACACCTATTTCTCACACTCCAACCCCTCGCTACGGAGTTCATTTAGGGTTATCTAATAGAGGCTTGAAAAAGAGCCATAAGACGACTTTTGAGGTAGGGGGTGGTAGTTCTCCTCAACTTGCACAAGAGGAATATTCCAAGACTTGGAAGATCTACCTGTGTTCAGTGGAGGTGCTATTGTGATTAGAGAACCATCACAAGAGCACAATGTGAGGAACAAGAGGCGGACAGAGAACAATTTGTCCCTCAAGGAAAAGGTAAAGAAATTTTTATTGGTTCTACTGAACCAAGACCGAAGGAAAAAAATCCAAAGAAGCAGCCAGAACCGAAAGGGAAACATATTCCCAAAGGAAAAGAAGTGTTGTGGCCTAAGAAGAGGAATGGGAGACCTTGGGGTGAGGCCCCAGACAGGTCTACTATATTATTTGGTTATCCCCATTCATGGGCTGCCAAAGTTGCTGAGACCAGGGTATTAATCTAAAAACTTCTCTTGTTTTGTTAAATTTCCGTTTGTTTAACTTCAAGTTAAAAAAGATTGTTTTTATTCTTTTTAGGGTCATACACATGCGATCAAGAAATTGGTTCGTCAAAGGGATCAACATTGGCCCTTAGGTGAAGAATGTATGGCCGTCCAACTTCTCGTAAATGGTACCGCGTTGGCTCCCGGAATTACCAATTCGATGTTGGAGTATGACAGTGTCACCTGCACCGCCTTCAGGGAACGTTATTGGCCTGAAACCGATACGTTCCATCTCCCATTCGGCGAGATGACAATAACGCCGGATGATGTGGAGTCAATTCTTGGCTTACCAGTTGAAGGTAAATCCGCGTATGAAGATTTTGAAAACAACATGTCCTGAGTGATCTTTGTGTCCTTGTCAAAGATACACTTGGATGGGAGGAGATATAAGTCAAGTCAGAGTTTAAATTGGATTGTGGAGATAAACCGGGGATGGCAACGAAGAAAGGTATAGATATGACCAAGAAGATCTTGTTGCATAGTCTCAGGGAGAAGTTTGGAGGAACCCGACAGTTGGAAAAGGATGGGGTCGTCATAGATGAAACCAGAGCTATGCGAACAGCCAGAGTGTATCTCCTATATATGCTCGGCACCATCTTCTTTGCTGACAGCTCAGGAAACAGGGTCAACGCTCACCTAATCTGGCTAACGTTGAACTCGGTAAAATGAAATGGTGAATAATTGAAAAATGAGATTATTCAGGAATACACATTGAATGCTGAGATTACGCATTGAGTTTCTGGTAGTAGATCAATAATCAAAAACGTTTTTGTGGTTGTTCCCAAAGAAATGAAACAAAAGATACGGTAGAACTAGGACAGTTATTGTATGAGGTCTACCCAACGCTAGATGGAGAGGCGCATAATAGATCGATATGAACATCATGAGCTGTCCACATGGGGAACTTCCATCCTGGATTACCTACTTGCCAACCTTAGAAAAGCTTCGAGGGTTAGGGGAACTGAGATTGCCGGGAATACTGGTCTTCTTCAGGTAATTTATTGTTGAAATTTCAATGTTTAAATTCAGATTTTTTTGCACATTATCTTATATTAATATTTATTATCTTTATAGGCATGGTTCTATGATCACTTTCCGTGCCTGGCTCCTAAAACGAAGTCGAGCGGTGATGGTATTGGACTTACAGGAAAGAAATTTGTCTTCACCGGTACTCAGGAAAGGCATAGAAGTGCAGATAGCAAAGTGAGAAGTGAAATTGATGCTTTCAGCATTGAAGATGTTGTTTTTGATCCTTATGTGAAGATTAACATAGATTATGATGGAAATGTTGAAGATATACGTCAATTCTAGGACGTGGTAGGCTACAACGGGCCTTTGTACCATCCGTTTGGGTTCGTGATGTGCAACCCCCGTCGAACTCTCCGCCAATGTGGCTATGTCCAAACCAAGGTAATACACAAAGCCTTTAAATTGTGTGTGAATGGATCGATGATCGAAGGCCCAAGCATCCTGCTCAACTACAACCCAACGCCTTCGGTCGCGTTTTGGAACAACCGCTATCAACCGGATTACCAAATCCAAATGCAGGAGGTAATTTCATCTCCGGGCACAAAAGAGGCTGCAGAAGATTACTTGGATTGGTAGCGTCATTTTGGTCATCCAAATGTCATTAACATTGATCCAGAAACTATGAAAATACTTCAAAGGGGTGAAGGAAATAATACAGAAGATGGTTTTTGGAAGAAAGCATATTTCAATTTGGTACGTAAATTACTTTTGTTAATGTTTTTAAGATTTATTACTAAAGACGCAACCAACTTTTATTTTCATATGTGAATAGAAAAATAAGGTGAAAAAGATATCACTTGCATTGGATGAGTCTATAACTCCATGCCTAAGTAGAGTTGATGTGACGACGTCTGACCAATTGAAGAACCTGTAAGCCAAAATTAGGAAGCTTCATGAAGCAGACGAAGATGAGATAGAAAGAAATTTAAAGAGAAGTAGAGCCGGTACAAGAGATGCGACTACTAGCCGAAGAGAGCCGCAACCTAGTGATGAAGAGACACATGATGAAACCGAGGATATGCAACATGGTGCTCGTACTCGTGGCGGTCGTGCTGGTGCTCATACTCGTGGCGTTGGTGCTGCTCCTCGTACTCGTTGTCCTAAGAGAAAAAAAAGAGCTCGTCAAACTCATCGACAATCCCCTCCTCCTTCTCCCTAACTCTATGTTTATTATAACAATTGCGTCAAACTAAGGGTTTTTTTTGTGGGTGTATTATATACATTATATAACACAAGTTAGAATGTATGAGAAAGTTTTTATCTTTAATTTGTCTATCTCATGTTTTATTTACAAAAATTTCAAGTTGGAAACCAAGCAAAGGAAAAATAAAGTCAAAAAACAAAAAAATAATAATCATATTTACGGTTAGGTTTTGGCTGAAAACCCAACCGTAAAACTGCAAATATGAAAAAATGACAGTTTTACGGTTGGGTTTTGGCTGAAAACCCAACCG
>JAJJMC010019979.1:504-11754 GCA_023531435.1 Papaver californicum | reverse complement strand
ATTCATCCAATATGGTTTTCTATTGAGCTAGGTAAGCTTCTACCCAATCTGGTGACATCTGAAAAGATGTATCATTACCAAAATTGATCAAATTTTAAACACTAAATCCTGTGAATAACAATGTACACATGCCAAAATGGTCACTGGTGTACAATATAATACACTTTGATTACAAGTGTACATTATTGTGCACATATAACATGAATCACTATTATAAAAAATTTAAGAGAATTTTTTACTGTCACACCTTGTTCATTGCGTTGTTCACATTCTTTTCAATGGTAGTACTGATTTCTCTCCTCATCCACCTTACCGTACTTGGCATATCCTGTTTATTGTTGTGCTTCATACTCTTATTATGTTCAGTAAACTAATATTACATTAACAAATAGTTAAAGTTAGAAATATAATAAACTCCAAGGAACAACTGGTGTACAAACTGGTGAACATTTAATATAAGTGTACAATGTTATGCACATATGCATATGTAAAATTACCAACAAATATATCACGCAACCATTAACATCCAATGGTGTTTTGATATGTTGTTTTATGCTCTTTATCAAACAAGAGTTTATACGACTTGGAAAACAAGTTCTCTAATACTATCCAATGATTCAAAGTAGCATTCATATTGTTTCCCACTCAACATGCTTCTATTTTACTTCCACTTTCCTCAGATGACCCTTTTTCTCAATTTTTAATTTATTTATCACTGAGCCAAATGTCTTTTCATCTTTTGTTTTTACATCTTATCCTTTTCCAGGTTCTGATGCTACCATCTCAATTCCAAAAAGGAGAGATAACTTTTCAGTTGTTCGCTTTACTACCACTTGTCTATTCTTTTCTCATTAAAAACGAAACAATGTTCCCACTATAATCGTGGTTCTATTGTCTCACAATTTTTTATATTGATTCTTGACTCTTCCACCAATAATCATTTTTGTTCTTATTAGATTCATCAGTTTTTTTTTATAAAAAAAAACATTGAACACATTCTGAAATGTGATTTTTCTTTGCTTCTCTAGTTGCAAGTCAGTGAACCACACTTTAGTGAGATTTTATTTTTTCCATCCTTCTGAAAATGAGCATTCACAAACTCTCTGAGGCCATGGAAAATGGATCTATAATGTTTCCCTTTCTCTACAAAAGATGCACAAATAAAAATAAAAAATAAGAAATATACATCATATTCATGCCTACTAAATTGACCATATATCCATTAGGTAGCACAGTAGAGTACAAGTATGTACCACACCTACAAAAATTTGTACAAATAGAACATCCATGCCCACAAAACTGACTCTATATCCATAAGGTAGCATACTGGTGTATAAGTATGTGTACGCATACAAAAATTGATACAACTAGAACATTTGTTGCCCACAAAACTGACCCTATATCCATGAGGTTGCATACTAGTGTAGTATGTACACCTACAAAAATTGGTACATAATAGAACATTCATGCCTACAAAACAGTCCCTATATATATCCATCAAATAACACACTGGTGTACAAGTATGTACACACCTATAAAAATTGGTACAAATAAAACGTTCATACCCACAAAACTGACCTTATATCTATGAGGTAGCACTCTGGTGTACAAGCATGTACACATCTACAAAAATTGGTATAAAATAAAACATCAATGCCCACAAAACAGTCTCTATACCCATGAAATAATACACTGGTGTACAAGTATGTACAAACCTACAAAAATTGGTACAAAATAGAACATCCATGCCCAAAAAACAATCCATATACCCATGAAATAGCACATTGGTATACAAGTATGGACACACCTATAAAAATTGGTACAAAACGAACATATTTTCCCACAAAACAGATACGTACTTTTATTCATGTATATAACTTGTGCACCAGTATGTACACATATCAAGCAAGTACTAGTTGAAACAAAAATTACGAAGTAGTAGTTTAGACATTACCTTTCTTTACTAGATTAGTTGTTGAATTTATCTTTGTGGTTGTATTGGTTTGTTTGGAGATCTTTTTTTCTTTGAAATTGCTGATTTTGGTTTGTGAATTGTTTTAGATGCTAATGTTGGATTATCTTGTTGTTTCTTCTTCTTAACCATGTTAATTTTACTGCTACTATTTTTTTTTATCAAATTTCTTACAATTTCTTACATCGGATCCATAGTCAGTTCTAGTTTTGTCATTCTATTCCAAAAAGGTCTGATTTTATCTGGGCATAACTTTTTAAAATGAAAAACAAACTTTATCCGTTCTACAGTAGCTCGTTTAGAGTCTGACCTATATTTTGATTTATTTTATAAAAAAAATGGAAAGTGATTCAGCTGAATCAGTTTTAGATTCATCCAAATCTAAAATTTAATTTTAAAAAAAAAACTGACACTGAAATTAAAGAACATTATATTAACTGGATTCATTTTACATTTACAACAAACTACAATTGCTCAAATCAAAATCTAGAATCAAATATAATAACTACAAACAAGAATTTGAAATTGAATCTCATTCAACTTACACATTCAAATACAACTTGATTACTTAAATCGAAAGGCATTCTCGATCAATTAAAATTTGAATTCATTATATGTGCAACACACTGAATACCCTAAAATGCTAAGAATCTGCTGGGTTAATACATAAAAAGATTGTAAGTAGAAGTTGATTAACTTTTCCACAAAGTAAGATCATTACATCTCTTGTTGAGTATCAAGAAGGTATGTCAACTCATCTACAGTGATTGCACCATCCTTATTTCAGTCAAAATGGACCTTGTGAGTTGTGATGAAATAGATGCAATCAAGATGGAGAGAGACAAGACTCATACCTATCTAGATGCAATCAGATGTGAAGCAAGTGATGCAACTGCTACATCTTTGAGTTTCTTTATTTCTTCAGCAACTTGTACATGAGAAGAATTGTTTTCCCCATACACTGACATTGTCTGGTTGAACTCGTAAAAGGGAATTTTCAAAACCTTACAATAGCAAAAGACGAATATTATAACATCACACTACTCAACTTGTACTGATATATACATATTAAGAAAAAATGAGCCAATAGTCACTTAACTTATGGGAAACAAGGATGAACTCTTCTCATCATGGTCATTCGTTCGAAAGGAGCATTACTGAAAAAAGAAAAGAAAACGCCACAATTAGATTTTCTTGAGGATCAAACTAATCATAAAACAAAATAAAACATTCTAATTACTACCAATTACAAGTTGCGGCCTAGTTAAATCTAGCGTTTTTGAGGGCGGCCCAAAAAGAATTTGGGCGACTAATAAAACAATATAAGCGCACTAATAAGTAATATCAGCACATCCCTTATCCATATATTTCCTTTAATAGCTAATCTGCCCTTGTTTAATTAGTGTTAATGTTGATTAATTAGTTAATTAATTTTTGTTATAGTTAGTGTTAGAAAATTATTTGAGTTATAGTTTTAGAAAAGAAATAGAGAGTGTGTTAGAGAAGAAGAAGAAGAAGTTTGGGAAAACTAGGTTTTAACTAAAATCAATAACAAACATGGATGAGTATGAGGAAGAAGGTAAGAAACATCATGAAAAACATATTATTGAAGGTTCAATAACGTTTAAAGATGAGGATTTGGGATATTTGTTGGATGATCCAAATTTTGGTGTGGAAGAAAACCTAGACGACGATTTAGCGAGAGAAAACGATGAATCACATCAAAATAAAGATAATAATGCATCAAAAAATCAGGTATTGTGTTAAGAAGCTCAAAAACCCACTTTATATGCGTTCGTATGTGATCGTTAACAAAAAAAAAATCATTTTTGCATGCATTTAATACCATGGACGTACCAGAATCGGTAGATAATGGAGTAGCATATCTACCGATTACACACTACTGTGCAAAAATTATGGTATGATCGGTAGTCTCATGAAGAATAATTACTACCGATTAAACAAAATTCCCAAATTGAATTTTGTTCGGATTTTGATTTCATAATCGGTAGTTTAGGAATAATTACTATCTACCGAATATAGTTGTCGCCCCAAAAATGAATTTTAATCTATCGATTTAGAATGGTAGTTTGTAAAATCACATATCTACCGATTCTGATTATAGCCAGAAATAATTTAAACTTAAAAATTTTGCATTTTATAATCGGTAGTTTAAAGATCAAATTTATCTACCGATTCCATTGTAATCGGTTGTTTTTTAACAAATTAATCCTCTGATTATACTTATTTTTGTGTACAGAACCTGTCTTGCAATAATCGGTAGTACAGGAACATAATTAACTACAGATTGTTGTTAATCGGTAGTACGGGGAAATAATTAACTACCGATTGTCGTTAATCGGTAGTACGGAAACATAATTATCTACCGATTGTTGCTTTCTAACTCACTGTTATTTTATGTAGATTGCTGAATCGGTTAATCATGTTTCATATGAGGGTCCTGATACTTCCCTACACTATGCAAATGATTTGGTATGCTACCTACCCACTCTTGTCTTGTTCTAAGAATGTATGTTACAAGGTTAGGCTTATGTTATTTATTTTGTTATATGCGTATTAAGACATTTGGAAGTAAGGAGGAGGCAAAGGAATGGCTTATCAACAAGGCAAAAGAGAAGATGTACGTTGTAGTTCAGAACAATTATGTGAGGGTTGATCGATTTGAAATGATTTATGAGAGAGGTGGCGAGCGAAAGAGTCACGTGGGAAAGGATCGTAAATACGTAAGAAGACGGAGAGGATATACCGAGGTAATTCAAAGAAGATTGGATGCCCATTTAAGATTATCTTCAATAATCCTGACAATAAGGAAGGTAAAGTATGGAAAATTTTTAGAGTTGCTAATGATCGTCACAACCACGAAGATCCAGAAAGTCTTGTTGGAAACGTAATGGTTGTTAAGTTAAAACCAAAGGAAATGGAGACGATGAAGTCTATGAGGAACGTAATAAAAGCGAGTGCAATCCTATCTAAGATAAAGGTGGACGACCCCAAAAAATTATCTTCATTGTCTACAATTAAGTTGGCGCTAACAACGATCAAAAGGACGGAATGCAATGGTCGAATGGTTATGCAACAATCAGAGTGGTTAGCCGAGAAACACAATTACACGTTGAGAAAAGAAAAAAGGGATGGTAAGGTGATTCATATTTAATTGGCACATCCGAAAATGATCCAATTGGCTCAATGCTTTCATCAAATTTTGTTGATAGATGCTACTTACAAGACAAATAGGTACAACATGCCTTTGTTGAACATTGCTTGCCACACTTCGGAAAAATGTACATTTACGGTGGCGTGGGGTTTAATGTATGTTGAGAACGATGTGAGTTTCATTTGGATGTTGCAAACATTAAGGTCGATTTATAATGGCGGTCATTTTCCAAGGGTTATTGTAAAGGATAATGATCAAGCCTTGATGAATGCAATAAAGGTCGGAAGCCCAAAATTTTCTTTGTACGTGGCACATTCAATATAACATCAAATCCAATGGCACACATCATATCCAAGCTAAAAGACGAAACAAAGGTACCAAGAGGTCGAAGGAATAGGATGAATGTATTAGTAAACTAACCGTGGAAGAACGAGAAGAAGAGAAAAGGTTAGCTGATGAAAAGTGGGCCGAGGATGGAATAAAGTGGTCTTTATTTATAAAAGCATGGGATAAGATAGTTTGGTCGATGACGGAGGAAGTTTATGAATACAACTTGAAGAACTTTGAGGATGAATGGGGCAAGAACTATCCCAAACCAGTTAAGTATTGCAAAACACAATGGTTGGGAGCGCATAAGGATAAGTTTGTGTTTGCATGGACATATGAATATCAGAACTTCAAGAACGAGGCAACAAGCATTACAGAGGGGTCCCATGGACGATTAAACAAAATACTAGTCGGTAGTCAAAATGGGGTTGTGCTGGTCCAAGAAGCAATCCATGAGGTCACCAATCGTGACCTCACTAAGATTTAAGGATATTGAAATGAGCTTCGTAACGGTAATTTGATCGTTTCCATCGTCGCCATTCCTCGAGAGATCTCATTATAATTTCATCATTAGTTTCACCCCTCAAACGATATTGATTGACAAGATAAGTTAAATTCACAAATAGATCAACTTCTCTACTTATGCAATTAAATCGACAAAAAAGATCAGCTTTATTAC
Organism: Papaver californicum; assembly: GCA_023531435.1. NCBI lineage: Eukaryota > Viridiplantae > Streptophyta > Magnoliopsida > Ranunculales > Papaveraceae > Papaver > Papaver californicum. The sequence continues at coordinate 5,601 of JAJJMC010019979.1, read as the reverse complement.
GGTTAATGGGGTTACCGGTGTCAACGCAAAAATGTTCGTGAATACTCTCCAAATAACTCTTACTCATTGCACCGTTTTGCCTACGTTCTTCTCCTTACCTCGGACAGAATTGCATATAGCGCCTATATAGCGATAAATCTTCTTCTACCGTGAACGGTTGAGCCATTAATCTTGAAGATGATTACTTCCATGTTGGAGAGTTAAAATGTATTGGAGGTGCATAAATGAGAAGAGGTCAGCCTCCTTATATAGATTAGAGTCCCAACGGCTTTTTTTTCAAAAAAAAAGAGTCGTTGAGGCTTGGTGTAACAAGAGTGTACAGAAAATATGTACACTAAGTTCGTACGAATATAAACAATCAGAAGTGTCGGGATCACCATTACCTTCCGATTTATACAATTGGTAGTCTATGAAACTTTATTTACTACCGATTATAGATGTTGCCCCAAATTCGAAATTGAAATTTTTTCATAATCCATAATCGGCAGTCTAAGAAAATGTATTTACTACCGATTGTAATGTAAAATATGTCCAGAAACCAATCAGTTCCATCATCTTAATCGGTATATAATTAACACCCGATTGTACTCAACAGGTAGAATCGATAGTCTATGAAACTTTATTTACTACCGAATTTAGATGTTGCCCAAATTCGAAATTGAAAAATTTATCAAATTTCCAAAATTTGCACCATCCATAATCGGTAGTCTAAGAAAATATATTACTACCGGTTATAGATGTTGCCCCAAATTGAAAATTGAAAAAATTATCAAATTTTGAAAATATTTATACTCCATAATCGGTAGTCAAAGAAATTTTTTTACTACCGATTGTATATGTTGCCCCAAATTCAAAATTGAAAAAATTATCAAATTTCGTAAATATTCATACTCCATAATCGATAGTCTAAGAAATTTTCTTACTACCGGTTGTATATGTTGCCCCAAATTAAAAATCAAAAAAATTATCAAATTTCTAAAATATTCATACTCCATAATCGTTAGTCTAATAAAAAAAATTACTACAGATTGTATATGTTGCCCCAAATTCAAAATTGAATTTTTTTTCAAATTTCCAACATTTTCATACTATATAATCGGTAGTCTAAGAAATTTTTTTACTAACGATTATAATGTAAAATGTGTCCAAGAACCAAGCAGTTCCATCAGTAGGTGTAATCGATAGATAATTATCAACCGATTTTAGATCAGTAGCTGTAACGATAGATAGTTATCTACCGATTGTGGATCAACATGCTTAATCGGTAGGTGATGCAAACCACTTATCTACCGTTTGTAATGTAAAATTTCAACAAAGTTACTTATTGAAAATGAGTCTCTTGCAAATCAATCGAGAATTCATAAAAAGAACATAAAATCCATTCATCATCCATAACATAATTCATTCATCATCCATAAAGTAAACATAATGTTAGAACATTAAACAAGTTTCTTGTAAATCAATTGAAAATGATGTTCTCTAACAAGACAACCACAATCTAATTTTTACATTTCTTGGTTTTAGTACGAGGACGACGAGCATCAGGGACATATCTTTCAGCATCAGGGACATTGGCTTCACCATCATCACTCGATGAACCACGAAATGTTTTACTGGGCTTTGTTGTTGGCCTCTTAGGCTTATTCGAAGCTTTCTCCCGAAACTTACTTGCATAAGCTTCATTATTAATGTTATCTATTAGGTCTTTATGCTCTTTCATCTTCTCAATTGATAAAGGCACTCCCGCTTTTATACACCCAACAATCTTCTTGGAGAAAAACGCAAACCTATTTTTCTGTTTTTATGCAATATTAAGCCGTAATATTAAAATTAAACGGAAAGAACATTACGTACCAGCCTTTCATAACCCGAAGGTTTGTCTTTGATGATATAAGTATAATCGGAAACCTTGATGGTCTTTCTTTTATCTTCACGGATCACATGAAGATAAGAATGCTCCCGGTACCATTCCATATAGACTGGATCTACTTCATCACCTCGGTTGACATGTCTCCCATCGTTAAACAAATATTGCATCATGTTATTCCAATCTTCAACGAATGGGTTACCAGAGTAAAACTACTCTGATAGAGTCGTTACCACATACAGAATTCTCCACGTCCAATTTGAACTTTCCACACATGTGACTCCAAGCTTCTTCTTGTACATAATCGAGTTGACGCATCACCCTAGAGGCATTGTACATAACATATCATGCGGGATGCCACAAGGGTCCATAATAAAACGACAACTCAGACCTTCCCGCTTTATGGTCCTAATATACACGATGAATTATAAAATAATTAGAATAGCGGTTAACACTTCTACGAATAAAAAGACAATAACTTAAGAATGGTGTTTTATAATTATTACCTTTGTTGAATAAATTTCTTTGTCCCAAGAGTCCTTGTATCCAAATAACATATCTTCTCCATCTCTTGGTAACCAGGGATTTGGCCTGCTTCAATACCCTTCATCTTCAAAGAGGCGGGGACTTGGTGTCCTCCTTTCTTCTTAATTACCTTCTTTGTACCTTGTCCTTCTCCTTGTGTAGCACTTGGTTCTCCTTCTTCTTGGTTTCTAACTTGTGGAACACTTGGTTCTCCTTCTTCTTGGTTTCTAACTCTTGGAACACTTGGTTGTAAACTCGGTTGAGTTCCTTGGGTGATAGAGATTCCGCTAGCGCTCTTTTCTCTTCTTGCACTAGCTGTTACTTTCTTATCCCCTTCACAACGAGGCCCCGAAACAATCGTATCTTGGGCTTGCTTAACTCGCTTTTCCCTAAAAAAACAAAATAAAGAACAATTATTTCCAAAAAGACACCGTTTAATCACTACATAATCGGTAGAAAAATTACATAAAAATCAACCAATTGTTCATAATCGGTAGTCAAATAAACAAACTAACAACCAATTGTTCATAATCGGTAGATCGAGACCTAGATTATCTCCCGATTATGCATAAAAAATTGTAACGTAAAACTCTAAGCTATGGAGACACATATAATCGGTAGTCAAATAAACAAACTAACAACCGATTGTTCATAATCGGTAGCTCGGGATCTAGATTATCTACCGATTATGCATAAAAATTGGAACAGCAAACTCTAAGCTATGGACACACATATAATTGGTAGTCAAATAGAAACAATAAAAAACGATTACAAAACAATCGGAAGTCAAATACAAAACCTACCTACCGATTGAAACCATCTAATATAATCGGAAGTTAACAGTTACTACATATCTACCGATTGGAACCATGTAATATAATCGGTAGTTAGATAAAAAAAATTAACTACCGGTTAAGCCTAAATTTTGGTACAAAAAGACAATAGGTAGATAATGACTAATGCTAACTACCGATTATAGTTGATGTGCTTGAGGAATCCCGAACTTTCATAATCGGGAGTTTAAACCTATACAAAACTACCGATTAATTCAAAACTATATTCCTCCACATGAAACCATCTAACTTTCATAATCGGGAGTACACCCGCGAATTAATGTATTAAGGACAACTTGTTGAACCTGAGCCCTCGAATGGAAACAATACACGGGCTAACTTATGTATTGGGCCTACGAATGTGAAAGACATCAACCATGATCTATTATATTTACCAAAATATTTATACAAGAAATCCGAAACCCTAAAGGATTCTTTTTATGTTTATCTTGGGAAAACTTGATTTACAAGAAATTCGAAACCCTAAAGGTTTCTTTTCTCCTATAAATACAAAACGTTTTCAGAGTTGAAATCCATCCCAGAAGCGGCTTCTATCCTGTCTTCTTTTCACCATCTTCTTGCTTTGTGTTGCTCTTTTGAGTGTTTATTTCCTTCTTTCCCTGTTCTTAAGTTCGAGACTGGGTAGTTTGTATTGTGCTAATACAAGTTATATCGGGCATTCTTATCCTGCACACATCTTCGCACGTTGGGGTTTAGCATTGCTCTTCTCAAGTATACCCACAAACTATTGTGTTAAGGATGACTTGTTGAACCTGTGATTCTGCCCTCGAATGGAAACAATATATGGGTTAACTTTTGTATTGGGCCTACGAATATGAAAGACATCAACCATGATCTATTATTTTTACAAGAAATCTGAAACCCTAAAGGTTTCTTTTCTCCTATAAATACAAAACGTTTTCAGAGTTGAAATACATCCCAGAAGCGGCTACTATCCTGTCTTCTTTTCACCATCTTTTCGCTTTGTTTTGCATTTTGGAGTGTTTATTTCCTTCCCTTCCTGTTGCTAAGTTCAAGAGTGGGTAGTTTGTATTATGCTAATACAAGCTATATCGGGCAGTCTTATCCTGGACACATCTTCGCATGTTGGGGTTTAGCATTGCTCTTCTCAAGTATACCCGCGAACTAATGTGTTAACGACAACTGGTTGAACCTGTGATTCTGCCCACGATTGGAAACAATACATGGGATAACTTATGTATTTGGCCTAGAATGTGAAAGACATCAACCATAATCTATTATATTTACCAAAATATTTTTACAAGAAATCCGAAACCCTAAAGGATTCTTTTTATGTTTATATTGGGAAAACTTGATTTACAAGAAATCCGAAACCCTAAAGGTTTCTTTTATCCTATAAATACAAAACGTTTTCAGAGTTGAAATCCATCCCAAAAGCGGCTACTATCCTGTCTTCTTTTCACCATCTTCTCGCTTTGTTTTTCGTTTTGGAGTGTTTATTTCACTTTCTTTCCTGTTGCTAAGTTCAAGAGTGGGTATTTGTATTGTGCTAATACAAGCTATATCGGGCAATCTTATCCTGTAAACATCTTCGCACGTTGGGGTTTAGCATTTCTCTTCTCGAGTATACCCGCTAGCTAATGTGTTAATCACAATCTGTTGAACCTGTGATTCTGCCCTCGAATGAAAACAATACACGGGATAACTTATGTATTGGGCCTACGAATATGAAAGACATCAACCATGATCTATTATTTTTACCAAAGTATTTTTACAAGAAATACGAAACCCTAAAGGATTCTTTTTATGTGTATCTTGGGAAAACTTGATTAACAAGAAATCCGAAACCCTAAAGGTTTCTTTTCTCCTATAAATACAAAACTATTTCAG
>JAJJMC010019978.1:0-14783 GCA_023531435.1 Papaver californicum | reverse complement strand
GAAATTTTCTAGAGTTAATTAGAATCATTATTTTCTAAAATCATTACCTTCACAAGTTCGAGAATCGAACCTCTTTTTACCACTATATAAAATCACATCAGAGTCACTTATATTTTGTATTTTAAACAATGAATGAATCATGCTCAATGAATGAAATGGTTTTAGTTCAAAAAATAGTTTGAAGTCTTGTTTCATGAATGGTCTTTAGTTGTGTGTCATGGTGATCTTAAATGTTTAGCTTTCGTCGACACCGACGGGACTATGTTGACTATCAGCCGACATCTGCTTTATTGGTTTGTCCATGTCGATTGAAGCATATAAATAAAATGGGTATTATTTAAGGTGCAGCCAGCATTGTTTCAATAGTTAACACCGACACCGACAATAATGTCGATATTGAAAGGATTATAACATATTGTTCCGACTTTTTATGAAAAGTATACATAATTAAGTCACTTTTGAACCCCCCAAGTTAAGCATATTTCGAACATGCCGACAGAGGACTGGTCCATGCCGACAAATGGGTCGACAATGCCGACTATGAAGTATACCAAGCCGACTGAGACCAAAATATGAAAAATCACATTGAATAACATTTATAAATAGATTAATAAGACAATTAGATTCAAAGTTGGATTCGGTAGTAGTACATTAGAATGTGAAAGAAATATTAAACTAGACTAACAACTTGTCCACCAACTTGGTCTTACTAAAGAAACACATTATATATTATTCTTTTTCTCGGTGCGAGACTCAACTATCATGGCATCTTTGAAATGATAAAACGACTCTTCTCTCCATTTGGTATATGCATCATGTGCCGCAAACCTGTCACCTCGATGCCTAGCGAGAAACTCGTTGTACTTGATGCACAACTTCTTAACATGAAAGAACCTATCAACAACATAGTCGTCCCTGTAATCAAAGCGTGGACCCTTCCACTTCGCGTCCGGCTTGGGAACGTAAGGTCCTATTTTTACTTGTAGCCAAAATATACGCTCATCCCGATCTTCTTCTAAAAAATCCATGACGGTGTAATAATTCCTAACCAATTGTGTCTCATCCACAACGGACTTTAACCTTTCCCTTAGTTGGAATTGGTCGTAACCTCGTTTCTTGAGTTCTTTTTTTCCATGGAAGTCATTGCTTTGCTTCTCTTGCGTAGCTCTTCTTCCATAACTCTAATTGATTTTGTAGTTGATGATGATGATGAAGTAGTTCTTTTGTATCTTCGGAGTATTTCTTCAATTGAATTGGTAGTTTATGATGGACTTGCTATTGCAAAATAGATTTATTTTGACTATAATGCTAAGGGTTTCAAATGAGTATAACATGTTGTTAACAACCTTATATAGAAAAGGCTCCCAACGGCTACTTAGTTGGGATTCAAAAGTAGTTGTTGTGTCTAATTGACTTATTTTTTTCAAAAAAATTTTTATTGTTGATTGTGTCAGGAGCATCAGTCGGCATTGTTGTCTAATCCAACATTCAATACTGACTAAGTTTGATTCACTATCAGAATATTTTGCTATCTAAATCGGCATGCAAATTATGAAAAACATGAGTGCCGACTGTCTCATTTGTACCCAGTCGGTATTGTTTTAAGAAGTACAGACCATGCCGACTATGACCTATTATGTCCAAGATTGAAGATTTTCAAAATGTATCATAAACGATACAGTTTTCATTGAATGAAAAGACATTACAAATAAGTAAAACACATTACAATGAAAGTAAAGAACATAACATTATAAAGTAGTAAAAGACATTACAATGAAAGAAAAAGACATAAGAATGACAATAATATTCTTGAAGAGTTAACATATAGTGAAATACGTGTCATTTTCTTGCAGCAATCGATAGCAATCACGATGGCTAAATCTTTCTCCATATTCTTTTTTTGTATTCTTCAAGAGCAGCATTCCAATATAGTTCAGACCTATTTTCAAAGAGCTCAAACTCTTGATAATTGTCAAACTTTGTATCGGACAATATGGTTCTAAAATTCAAACATCTTTCATATATTAACTCAAATCTTTCCTTAATGGTTTGATGTATTCTTGTTATATCCCTCTACATATTATTATAGGCACCCCTTAGTCTATTTACGTAGTTGCTAGTAATTATATTTAGGTTGCCAATATCTTTTGTGTTTTGCTTCCTATGCATGTCCTTACATAAGACCGTTGTTTTTTTCTGAGCTTTATCATGAAATTAGTAAAAAACATTTCTCCCTTTCTTTTGCTACTATCTGTTTCTTCCTTCTTTATCCATCTTTTTTTATCTATTATAATCTTTCTTATCCTTCATTCCTTTTTTTTTCCTCCCTCAAATCTTATTTCATCACTTCACTTCACGTGATGTTCTTTACCTTACAAAATAAGGCAGGTCATAACAGTTATCCCCTTTGGATTGCTATTTAACACCACATACACAATGAATACACATAACCACAAATTCTACGAAGGGTGATCCAAGTTAACGTTTATGCGTTGGTAATATCTAGTAGTCGTTAACCAAGCACGAACTATGAAAATATCTTGGTGAATTTCGAAGCCATTTAATTTGAGGTTTTGGATGTCGAAGAAATTAGAAAACTTGTGAGATTGGTGAGATTTTTGAATGATGAAAAATGAGAAGAGTTATGAGATGTGTGAGGCTATATTTCTGAAAAATTACTCCCCTTTTATACAACTTTAAGGCCCAACGACTAGTTTTTTGAAAATTAAGTAGTTTGGTATATAAACTTTCTAGTCGGCATAGTATGATCATCCCAAAATCTATGCCGCCTATGACTATTTCCTCTACAGAGAATTAGGTTACACTGTCGGCACAACAATGGATCATCCTATGAACTATGTCGACAGGCTCATTAACGTATATTGATGTTTGGATTTGAATTTGTAAAGGGGATTTTAATTTGCTCCGAGTCCGCATGGATCTGAAATTCACGAGCATGCCGACTGTATAATTTTTCTAAATTGTAAAAGGGAATTGTCTTTGTCGGTATTGTTTTAAGAAGTGTCGTCCATGAAGACTATGAGCTATTATGTTCTATTAAGAAGATTTTAAAAATGTATCATAAAAGATACTTGTTTTCATTGAATGAGAAGACATTACAAAGAAGTAGAAGACATTACGATGAATGGAAAAGACATATAAATGATAATAGCATTACACTTAAATAGTTATTCCATATTGTAATATGAGCCATTTTCTTTGTATCCTTCGTAGAATTCTAACCACTTAAATTTTTCGCCATGGTAACGCTTAAATTCTTTAAGAGCAATAGTTCTCTGAAAATGCCACCAATAAGAAGTTAGTATTATTTTCAAATCGAATTTGATAAAATGTAATTGAGATATACTTACTCGTTTCTCACGGTCGAGATGATGATAAGAGTTCTTCGCGTCGGACAAAGTCACTCTAAAAAAAGCACATGGATCACATATTTCAAAATATATTTCCTTAACCGCAGTCATCGTTCTTGAATTTTGGTTGCCGTCTGGTGCCACAAAAATCCAAAATACACGGTTCCAAAAAGGATCTATGGTATCGTCAATGTTTAGTACCTCGTCATACTTTGTAGTCGCCACCCACGCACGAACGGTGCTAATATCTTCTTTGGTGGTGAATATTAAAACCATGTTTAAGATGAAGAAATAAGAAGATATTTGTTGAGAGGAGTGTGATGAGTATTTGTTGAGACAAGTGTGAGGGTTCTTTGTTTAAAGAAAAGTTGTTTTTATACACCATTGAATCCAATGGCTAGTGTAATGCCGCAATTTCCAAAAATTAAAGTCGTTGGGAACACAGTATTATGTTCAAAAAATCAAGTCGACATAGTATGTAAATTCAAAAACAGTACCGACTATAACTCAATCAGCATTCAAGATTAAAGTGTTCAATCGGCATTGATGTTATATGTGTCGAGCATGCCGACTGACCACAATTACGCTACACTTAGACTATTAGTGTTCATTCGGCATTGAACGACAATGTCGGTTGTAGAGGCATAATCCATGTAGAGTTATATATAAAATGTCCCCATTGTTCTACTCTTACACATATTTAGTACAAAATCAATATTAAACTTATTATCAAAATGTCAAACCTTCTATTCACATTAGAAGATGATCTAATGCTTGTTAAGCGTTCATTCCGATATTCCTCGAGCGAACTAACGAAAGATATTCAATGTTTTGGAAAAGAGTAAAAGAATTTTTGGTGGATTTAGACGGGAATCCTAATCACCTTAAAGGGAAAGACTTGGCTGGTTGATTCGACTACTATATTCGTGGGGAGATGAAAAAGTACGTTAGAGTACGTAGATATATTGACGAATATCATCCCGGCGCCAGACTTGCGGAAAAAGTGAGTTTATGAACATATTAGGTTGTTCTTAAGATTCTTAATTACTTTGCTTCTTTTCTTATGATAGTGTTATTATTGATTCTTTAAGAAAAAAAATGCTTTAAGTTTGTGGCAGAGACGTAACAGACGACCCTTTCTCCACTATGATTGTTATCGATAGTTTATGCGCTGGGAGATACGTAACCGCATGGTATATACTGCAATGTTCAAATAAGGATCTAACACCATCACATTCCAAGCCCAAATCCCAAACATGCATCGATTGGTGTCTGCAGAACGGACCACATCCTTGTGATCCTATAAACAAGAAAATAAAATAAACATAAATTAGAAATCATAAATACGTAAAAGAAAACATAAGGTGGATAATGTATATATGTTGAATACATCGTATGATCCCACGAGTCTTTGTAGCCGAACAGCAAAGCTTCCACCTCAGGTTCACCCATATTTTACCTTTAGAGTGAGAGGTAGAATATCATTAGGATGAGGGATATGAGTCTTTTTATCTTTCGTTTCTTTTTCTTCAACTCCCACCTCAACCGTTTTCCTTTTCCCTTTCCTTTTTGGAGGCGGAACTACATCGGGTACATCCTCCACATCATCAACCGATTTCCCTTTCTCTTTCCATTGCGGAGGCGGAACTAAATCACCTACATTCTCCTCATCATCTTCATTGAGTTCCCAGATTATTAATTTACTCCGTCCCCTTGGGACATACTCAGTGCCTTTTTTGTCAGCATCCAAGCGTTTACTCCACTTACGAGGAAGAACCGATTCAGGAGAGGTAAGAGGATTTCTCCCTGTTGAAGCGCCAACTTCCTTGCTAATCTTCTTAGATGCTTTCTTAGAGCAAGTTCTTTTGGATGTATTACCTTTTGATCTAACAATCCAACAAACAAAAACTAAGTCACCATTTTATTTAACAAAGTCGTCATTGAATTAATCTCAGTCGGCATTTCTCATTTGCAAATCGAGCATGCCGACTAAGAAAAATTTACATTGACACTATCAGTCGGCATAGAATAACAAGCCTACAAACTAAACATACTGAGTAGTTTTTTTTACTCAGAGTTTTTAAGGAGTTCAGTCAGCATTGTCATAAAATTTGTAAACAACACCGACATAAGACATACAAAATTTCTGTAACTAGTACTATGTTAGTCGGTATGGTCTTCAAACTAAGATTTCAACAAATCTATACCGACAGATACACATGCAGAATTTTCTGGGAGTATAACTAATCAGTCGATATGGTATTCAAACTAAAGATTCAACAAATCAATGCCGACTGGCTCATTCGGTATGGCATTCAACTAAAATCAATGTCGACTGACACTCTGAAACTATAATTGAAGATCTGATTTTTCAATTCTAACATATTTTAACAAGTTCAAATTAATAAAAACACTAAACAAAAGATTGGGAACCACTTACCTTCTCATTGAAGTCATTTTGAGCAAGAGTTTGACTGTCCTCTTCTTCTTCTTCTTCTTCTTCTTCTTCTTCTTCTTCTTCTTCTTCTTCTTCCAATTGAGTGGCAATGGAGGATAGTTTCTCTTGATATAATTGTTTCGCTTTTCGTTGAGCCACTGCATCAATTCCAGGATTAGGTATATATCCCCTAACATATTGTTTCAATCTAGGCATTTTATATTTTTAGATGTAACTGATCGACGATTTTTTTTTTTTTTTGAATTCGACGATTTATCGACGATGAAAACGAAATGGTTAGAAGAAGTTAATGTGAAAAAGAAAGAGGAGGAGAATGTGGAAAGAATAAATGTAGAAGTTATTATAACAACATTTTAATTTTATCTCATAAATTGGGAGATACTTGATCAGGGATAAAGAGTATCATAGAAATATCCCTACTAAAAAATATCTTCTAAAACCTCTTAGCAGGAATTCTAGGTTGGAACCATCAAAAGTATCCCCAATTTATAGGGGTATCCCAAAAAATAAAGATAAAAATACACTCCCGATAAGTAAAGATAATTTAATAGTTTTCCATTTGAAACACCATTTATCCCCCTTACCTTGGTGGGTACATTTTTTGATATGCCTCGGGTAATTTAGGTAGGCCCAAATTAACCGGTTCCGTTATATGTTGAAAAAGCACTGTTAATATAAAATTTCACCCAAAAAATTCGTGTCCGATATAACGTTTCGAGGGAACAGAAATGAAGATTCCCATAAACTATCTCTTCAGTTCAGAGTCTTCTCTGTTCTCTGCGGCCGAGACTGCCTCTCAAACTCGCAGAAACAATAGAACCACCCCGCCAGAAACCTAGCTAACTCAGTAATTGACTAGGTTTTCTCCTTTTCACTATTTATTGATTTTTGTCTCAATACAAACTTTCTTCTTCTCATTTCCGGCCAAAGCCTTTTCTCTCAGTCCTAGTTCCGTTTAGGCCTTCATCACTTCTCCATCAACCTTCTTCAGGCTGTCCTCCACCCTCTATATATATTCGTTTTATCAACAGGTACAGAACCTTGTGCTTCTTTTTATTTATTTGTTGGATAATTTCCAAAATAAATTTGAAGTAAGTTAATTGGGTTGATTGAACTATATGGTTCTTAATTTTTATATATTGCATGAAATTTGTGTATATTACTGTTGATGAAACTCCTATCAACTGTTTGTTAAAATGTCTCATAGATTTTTTATTCTCTGTTAAAATGTCTATTATATTTTCAATGAATTTTCCCTTTTTTTTCCCCTGTTTGTCTTGAAACCATTAAGAGATATACAATGTGTTGATGCTTATTAGTTATGATGAGTTACAAGGTTTATGATGCGTAAAAATTGTTGTTCATTGCCTTTTCATTTTTTGCAGAACCTTGATAGTAATAATAGTACAACAGGGAAATCCAAAAGCAATTCACTAACATATTTGTAGATATTACCAAAACATAAGGAAGACAGATCTGTGACTGTGAAGAGTCACTGTGAGCTACTTCTCCATCTAAAGTTCTACTAACACACTTTAAAATTGTAGTAATTTCTAATCTATAAAGACCAAAAAATAAAAAACAACACCCGACTAAGTTTCCTAAATCCTGAAACCATGATTGTTTCTCTTTCCCCTAGCTTTCTCAAACTTTTGGCCCTTTGAGCGGACATATGGCTTGCTGTGGCCGTGTGGTACTCCAGGAGCTCCGCTGAAGTGCTTAACTGCCTCTCTTTGAGTTCTTGGGTCCCCTCAAAAGAACCATGTTCTGTCCAAATGGTGCCTTGAGAGCAAGTCGATCAAATGGCGAACATTCACCACTGGCTTTCTCAGTTCAAGCTCTTGCTGTCTCTGTAAACCTAAATGCAGTGACCTTCATTGCAGGTACCTCGTAAACCCATGTATCATCAGTAACTGAGCCAACAAGCATGGCAATCTTATCATCTGATTTAGGAGCTATTCTCATTGTCTTCTTGCTCGTTTTGGACTTTTCCCGTTTTGGACTACTTTTCTCTGAGTGTCAGGAAATGTTAGGGTTTTTTCAGGGAGGAGATTCATTGTGTTTTATTTGATTCCATGCCAAATGGATTTGATATTGAACTTGGGGTTTGTTTTGTTTTCTGAATGGTTAATATAGGTTCAATTAACATGTGAACTAGGGCATTGTTGTTAAGTTGCTCTTTTCAATCCTGTCTCCCAAAAAATAATAACTAATCAGTCAATTTTGTTTTCTTATGTTTTATACAAACACAAAGCATAGTTTAGCACTCTAAAAATATCTTTTTTTATTCTGGATTGTAGCGAGCATTATGTAACCTAGGACCAGGAAGAATTGTGTGTTTAAATTGAGGATGGTTTCGTATTAAGGTTAATCTGTTAAGTGGTTATTTGCATAAATCAAAAGATGTGTCTATGCAGGTCATGAAAGACTTAGCGTGTATGAAATGATGTAGCTCTTCTAGGTTTTTAAAGTTTTGTTGGATCTTGCAGATGGCATAGAGGATTTGGATGAGGTCGTGGAGGTTTCGGTGGAGGTTTTGGTTCCTATGGAATCCTAGAGCCTTTGATTCTTTTCCTAGTGAGTAAACTCAAGTTACTCTGTATTTGTTAGTAAATGGTTAAAAGGTTGAATTGTCTTGTGAAATTTTAGGTTTCATGCAGTGTTTACTGAGAAATTGGACGTATTTTACAATTACTTTGATGAGTGATATTCACATTTATATTTCTTGTTGTTGATGACAAATTATACGTTGTTTAATTCCCGTTAGTTTTGGAGTTTCTCCACCTCCATCATAGAAATAAAATGAAATGAAAATTAATATGTTATGTTCACTCCTTACATGTTTGCTTTTGTTCTATAGAAAAACAATTTGAACCTTTTTTCCAAATGGCTTATAATTCTCTAGTAATATCACTCATGCATCCAATGATTCAGTTTTTTTAAAACATTAGTAACGTGTTTTTATTCATGAAAATAGGAAATTAACCAGATTTTTGTGCCTTGATAGTTCAGCAATATGTTTAGGGTATAGAACACAACTAGCAAAGGATCTTTTTATTTACTAATAATGAAAAAGAGTAAAACGGTTACCTTTTTCCGAATTTAATTGTAATTCATGTGATTGCAGGAAGATGTAGTGTTACCTGATATCAATGATGTCAAAGAGGAAAGAGCCTTAGTCGTTGCAAACAATAAACTGCAGATTATTGGAAATCGTCTCCTTGCTATCTAGAGAAGCCAACAAAGAGTAAGCTAGTTAGCAACACTTTAAATTAAATTAAATTATAAGTTAAATTAACATCTTATCACTGATATCAGCAACCTCTGGATAAGTTGGAAATATGACAGGAATACGTTTAGGTTATCCAACATTAACTCAGTCTTTTGAAAAAAGCGGCAACAAGATCATATTTAGGAAACTGGCTGATTGAGTAGGTATAGGTGACCAGGCAGATACTGTAGTTCAATTTTATCACATACAATTAGCAGATTCAGCACCATTTTCTTCGTAAGATTTTGATCTCTTTCTATCTGGAAGATAACTACTGATGTACTAAAAACTGACTGTTGAACGAAGAAAGTGAACTTTAATTTGAATGATTAAGAGTTGTTGTCGATCCTACAACTTAGTTTTCAGTATCCTTTTAAACATCTTGCTTACAAGCATCATTATTCTTAGACTGTTTGATCGAGGGGTACAAAAACTTAAAACGGTGGATGCAATTTGTAATTCTCTCTTTTACTTGCTTCATCATGCCTATTTGCCGAAACATTTCCGGATGTTAATTTCTTTATTATACAGATGTAATGTTCTCATATTCATTTTCTGGGTTTTTTCTCAGAATGCGAAGAGAATGATAGCGGACAATATTCTGATAGCAACAAGCGAAATAGTCGAGCGAAACGTTTAAATCTTACACATCACCTAATGCTTACAGAGAAATATTTCCACGCAGAGCTATTTGAAGGTAAATAATCTAAACAACATTGGATATCCCCAAAGTTACCTTGACTTGAGAGTTCATTTTGAAAGAGTACCTATTTCTTATTTCTTTATTTAAGTCGCTTATTACTTCTTTAGCCTTTGCAGACTCCCTATTGATGCAGCGAATTGTTTGTTAGGTAAGAAACAGAAGCAATACAACCAAAGCAAAGGATTTTCGTATCAGAAGAAAGGTAATGGTGGATCAGATTTGTCGGAAAACAATTTGGAATAATGACTGGAATGCCCCAATGAGGGGGGGGGGCCCGCCCAAGTCTCATATTCCAGTCATAAGCCCAAACAATTTCTTAGCACCCCTATATACTTATCTTTTCAATTTAATGCAATTTTTTCGCTTATACGGGATAGCATATTTTATCAATTTAATTATGTGTTTTATTCACAGGAGCAGATCAATTGAAGTTTGATGTCCTTATGGATCTTGAACAGAAGTATAAGGATAAGTAGCATTTATTGATGTTCCAGTGACATTCCCAGCCACAGCTAAACCTAAATGCCCCTCTCCTTTGCGTAGCTACTGTCCGCCAAGTTCACACCAGCAACCTCACTGATGATACAATTGCAACAAGTAGTCCAAAGTGCAGCTTCACATCTTTTGCCAAGAATAGTTGATGACAACTTGTTTGCTGTTACAAATATGTGATGTACCATCTTCAAGTTTGGTTTTGGGGAGGAGACCACATGAAGAAGACAATGACATTTTACGAGCTACCAGGGGCAGAGCCAGATTTTGAAGAATGGGTGGGCAAATCAACAATGGCTGCACATTTGAGGGGGTGCAAATGGGCAAAAATAACTAAAATGGGCAAAAATAGTTCAAATTAGGTTGGGAGCCATCTGGGCTGGGTGGGCAACTTTACACCCACCCTTCAATGTGGCTCAGCCCCTACTGGTCGATCATTGTTATCAGCTAGCAACTGTTCGATCTTCTAAAACTACTGTTTTGTGAATTTTTATGCAAATATTGCTGGTTAGTAAAAGCAAAACATGACTGTCAGTTGGAACTGAAATTATGCAAAGAAAATCATCTATAGAATATGATAATTATCAGTCGACTTGGACTCATTATCCAGTGCACGTTTCTCACTCGAAGAAGCAACACTAGTATATCTCTAGCTAGCTACACATGTGCAGACAAGGTACATTTCTCACCCGAAGAAACAACATTAGTGTATCTCTAGCTAGCTATACATGTGCAGGCAGGGTTCAGCAATTTCGAGACTCGGGGTTTTCTGTGTTGTCACATGGAATTAGATTGGTGATTCGGTGAATATATATGGAGAATACACAGTGCGTTGGATAGCAATTCCCAACCTTTTTTTGGTGTTTATTAACAAAGAAAAGTTGATCATCCTATTGTGTCGAATCATGGAGTACTCTGATCTCCAGTTTCTTAATTTACAGCCAACTTCCGTTGTTACTCTTCTACTTGCTCTTGTATTTATATTACTTGTTGGTTTCAGTAACAAAGTTCTGAGAAACTATTCAACGCCATCATCAACAGCAACAGCCGTTTCTCATCATCGGCCAAAAGCATCCTGTGCACTGCCAATGATCGGTCTGTTTCATGTTTTCATGAATAAAACCGGCTTAATTCATGTAACTCTTGGAAATATGGCTGATAAATATGGACCCATTTTCAGTTTCCCAACAGGTGGACACAGGGCTCTAGTTGTGAGCAGTTGGGAGATGGCAAAAGAGTGTTTTACAGGCAACAATGACATTGTTTTTTCAAATCGCCCTATGCCGTTATCGTTTAAGCTTATATTAAATGCAGGTGGTATAGACTCACACGGTCTTTCACAAGTACCTAATGGAAAATATTGGAGGGAGTTACGAAAGATCTGTGTGCATAACCTCCTCTCTAATCAACAATTACTCAAAGTTCAGACACTTGATATATTCTGAAGTTTGTAACTCTTTCAATAAACTGTATGCGTCATGCAACAGCAATAAAAACTCTGAAAACGTAGGAGTCGACTCTACTACTACTACTTCAGCTGGCATGGTGAGAATGGACGATTGGCTTGGACAATTATCGTTCAACGTGATCGGAAGAATAGTCTGCGGATTCCAATCACACGCCGAGACAAGTGAGCATTTCCCCACAGGATGTCAAAAACATTTGGATACTTTGGGAGCATTTTTACTATTCAGCATATCTTTATTAGTCATACATATCTAACCGTGTGTGCACATGTATAAACAGGTGCTACAAGCAGTGTGGAACGATTTGCAATTGCAATTGATGAAGCATCGCGTTTTATGTCGATACCTGCAGTGTCAGATACCTTTCCATGGCTAGGGTGGATTGATCAGTTAACTGGTCTTACGAGAGATATGAAGCACTACGGAAAGAAATTAGACTTGGTGGTTGAGAGCATAATTGAAGATCATCGTCAAAAGAGACGATTTTCTAGAACTAAAGGAGATGAGAATACCACCGAAGGTGACTTCATCGACATTTGCTTGTCAATTATGGAGCAACCACAGCCTCCGGGAAACAACTACGCTCGTCAGATGCCTATCAAATCTATTGTCGTGGTATGCAACCAACTTATTGATCTGTAGGATAATAAAACTAAGGGTGACTGATGAGTAGAATCTTGTAGGATAAAACCTATGAGTGAATGAAAGACATTGGGTAAACGTAAAGATAAAGTTCACCGTACAACTATATTCATAAGCTAGCAAATATATGCTCATGAGAGACATCAACCAAAATCTGAGTTTACTAAAAATGTTTTTGGACGTTTTTCTTATGAAAATTAATCAAAAAAAAATTCTTGGAGTTTTACTTATGAGTGAATTTCTTTTTTGTTTTTATCTTAAATTGTTTTACAAGAAATTAAAAACATATTTTATAAGGAAAAACCGAAACCCTAATTTTCTTTTTTTCTCTTATAAATACTAGTCGAAATTATCTTTTCAACTCATCACATAAGCCTCGGCTACTATTTCGTCTTCTTTTCATCATTTTCTCGTTTTGTTTTGCGTACATTAGTATTTATTTCTTTTCAATTTTTGTTGTAAAGTTCAGAGAATGTGTAGTTTGTGTTATGCTGATACGAGTTATATCGGGCAGTTTTGCCCTGAACACATCTTCGCGGTTGGGGTTTAACATTGTCCATTCTTGAGTGTACGCACGAACTAATGTGTTAATGACACTTGACTTGAATCATGGGCTTGTGGGCTTGTGCTTATATGCTCGTGAGACGTCAAACAAGATCTACGTTTACTAAAAACATTTTTCCACGTTTTTCTTAAGAAAATTAATCAAAAATATTTCCTTAGAGTTTTACTTATGGAAGAATATTTTTTCCGTTTGTCTTAAAATTGTTTTACAAAAAAACAAAAAAATTGTTTTACAAGGAAAAACCGAAACCCTAGTTTTTTTCTTTTTTCCTATAAATACTAGTTGAAATTCTCCTACAAATTCTGTCATCTTTTCACCATCTTCTCGTTTTGTTTTGCACTCATTAATATTTATTTTTCTTCAATCCTTGTTGCTAAGTTTATAGAATGGATAGCTTGAGTTGTATAGATACAAGCTATATAGGGCATTCTTATCTTGAGCATATCTTCGTCAGTTGGGGTTTAGTGTTGCTTATTTTTAAATATACCCGTGAACTAATATGTTAAGGACAACTTAATAAACATGTGAGTCTGCGCTCATCAATTTACTTGTGGTAGAATTGTTTTCATTCAGTATTTTATGCATTATTTGATAATCTAATGTTTTTGTTAATTATTGCAAGATTCCAACACGAACATCTGTTTTTAATAGGTATGTTTATTGTTTATACATGGTCTGACTCTAATCATATCTGCAGGACATGATAGGCGGGGCGACAGACACCACAAAACTAACCACGATCTGGACACTTTCCTTGCTGCTGAACAACCCCCATGTGTTGGATAAGGCAAAAGAAGAAGTGGATGCACACTTTGGAATGAAAAGGAGATCAACAAATGGTGCAGTCATGGTGGATTTTGATGATATTCGTAACCTTTTCTACATCCAGGCAATCATCAAAGAATCAATGCGGTTGTATCCAGCTAGCCCAGTGGTGGAGCGACTGAGCAGCGAAGATTGTGTGGTTGGTGGATTTCATGTACCAGCAGGGACACGATTATGGGTTAACGTATGGAAGATGCAACGAGACCCAAAAGTATGGGATGATCCGTTGGTGTTTCGACCAGAGAGATTTCTGAGCAATGAGAAGAAGATGGTTGATGTCATAGGTCAAAATTATGAGTTGATACCATTTGGAGCCGGTCGACGGATATGTCCAGGTATATCGTTCTCTTTCGATCTAATGCACCTGGTACTTACTCGTTTAATTCTTGAGTTTGAAATGAAGTCTCCCTCTGGGAAAGTGGACATGACAGCAACACAAGGTTTAATGAGTTACAAGGTAGTCCCCCTTGACATTCTACTCACCCGTCGCAAGCTTTAGTAATCCTACTTGCTCGATCATTCGAGATATATATATATATATATATATCCTTATTAAATAAAACTCCTAATATTACTGGGAAATCATTGTTCCATTGTGTATTTAAAGGTGATGTAATGGTTGATTCTAATACCTAGCTATAGTTTAACGGGGAAAGCATGTCCCTAGCTAGTTAGCTCCACTCTATCTAATGAGGTTTTAAACGAGAGTTTGCATGGTCAAATATATATAAGTTGTTTGTAATCATGGTGTCATAATCAACCAGATGTTATCGAGTATGTCCTTCATTGGTCTATCTATATGTATATATTTAATCTGTGTTTGTGTTTGATGAAGTTTTTGTTTGTCTTTCAAAAAAACAAAGTTAGTTTGTTTACGTGGGATTAATAATTAATCTTTTTTCTCTTAAATAAAGTGTTATAATCAGTTTCTGGTTAGTGTGATTTTTTTTTTCATAACTCAATTGATTCTCTCCAATGTATCTTTATTCA
>JAJJMC010019970.1:0-14400 GCA_023531435.1 Papaver californicum | reverse complement strand
TTTATCAATTCATGTATCTTCCTTATGCCCTTCCCCTCTGTTTCTTTTAAATACTTTATTTTTCTTACTCTTTAGACAAAATGACCATGAATACCACCAAACCCCAATTTAAAAACTTATACATATGATTTATTTATAAAATTTAACTAGAAGATTTTTATAAATAAAGAAAGTGGGAGTTTAATTTCTCTTAAAAGCCTTAATTCGGTAGATTTTTATATAAATTCATGGTTAGAGGTTTTAAGCCTTTTTGATCTCGAACTCTCTCTGTCGCACTAATGTTCTCGGTTTTTTAACTGGTTTAGAAACACAATAACAACTGAATCATCCTATGTTTTTTACTTATGAGCGACATTTGTTGCTAGGAAATCTACTGAGAGAAAGAGTATTATTAAGTAGATTGAGATTGAGATTTAAATATCCGAAGTAAAAAGGAACGAACATTATAAGTTGGAGGGTATTCATGTTATTTCAAGGTCTATGTAAATATTGTTCTGGTCGAAATTCGACCTTTACATTATTATAGTAAGATGAGTTTTCTTCACAAATCTTCTAATAAATCCTCCTCCGGGAGTTGGTGCAAAACAGATTCTTGGCTCGTTCATTAATTAGTGTGTCGTTGTCGTTCGAACCTCCAAACCTTTGGGTGCCTTAGTTTTATTAACCGGCTAATCCTTTTAGGTAGTTTCCTATGTATACAGTGAAATCACACGAGAAGTGCATTGATGATCATGATATCGATATGACACAATTGTATGCGTATAAATCCATCAAACATTTATAATACCGGTCTAACATAATTAAATTAGGAATACATTTTTAAATTTGAACGTTGGCGGGGTTTAAATTTTGAAATACAGACGTTACAAATATATCATATATAGTTATATACACTAGTGGTAGTATTCATGTATCTTGTTAAATTCTTCCTAATAACAAAGAAAAAGATATATCATATATAAATGCAAATTAATACTCTCTTAATACTAACCACTAAATCTTCTCTCTATATATATGTATGTTATGCGCACTGCTTAACACAAAACAAACAGAATCAGTCTAAACACATTTGTTTCTTTGTAATCTGTACACTAACCTATTGTTCTCTCATCGATGGTGAGAATTCTTTCAAAAATAAAAATATCTTTTCTTTTTTTGTGTTGGTAGTCGTTTTAAGGAGTTAATAAACTTTTTTTTTTGCTGTTGATGGATGCGGTTTCTACAGTGAGAACCTTGCACATTACTTGGTTTTAATTAATACTTGTTAATTTTTTTCATGAGACAAGTTGGACTATATTTTCTCAGTTTCACACTTTTTTTTATCTTTTATCTTGTTTAGGAGCTTCTACGCACTGTTTTGATGATATGTTTACTATGCATAGTGCAAGGAAAAGGGATCCTTGGTAGTAGATCTGACATCACGAAGCTACCTAAGGACGATACTATCTTCAATGTCATGGATTTTGGTGCCATTGGAAATGGCCAAAATAATGATACCCAAGTAAGTACATATGCACATTAGTATGTTTTTATGGTATAAACGTACCTACTATTAATTAATGTGGTTATCTCCATGTAAACAGGCATTCCTAGATGCATGGCACAAAACGTGTGAAGCAACCATGGACTCTCCGACCATGGTCATACCAGAAGGGTTGACGCTTTTGTTGTATCGCATAAGCTTCGAAGGTCCTTGCAAGTCCGGGAATCCTCATGTGCAGGTAATTAAAGAACTAACTCAATTTTTAGAATCTTAACCATAAATCTATATCGTAATGGTAAGTGGTATTCAAGTAAAACATTCATGCTCATATTGTTGATGATAATTGCAGGTTTTGGGGAAAATTATTGCACCTACAAAGAGTTCTTGGGTTGGTCCGATAGATTATTGGATTCAATTCAGTCAAATAAATGGTCTCGTGATTACTGGGTCTAGGTTAAGTGTAATTGATGGTCAAGGTTCAGATTGGTGGGTGCAGGGAGAGTATTTTCTCGAAAATGTTAATGTATTTTTTTCGTCTTCGTCTTCTATGCTCCAATAGTTTTTATTAACCAATTTTTTTGGTTCTAACGAGTGTATTTTTTATCATTTTCAGGCGTGCGATAGACCAACGGTAAGCAAGAATATAATCAATACAAAAAAAAATCATGTCGGAAAAACACGAACGAACGCTACAAATATCAAATTATCTGATTGTTTATTATATAGTTGGCACTACCTATTCATATCCCTGATCGATGTAGGCACTAAGAATGACTGGATGTGAAGGACTTGAAATAAGAGGGTTGGCGTATGTGAATAGCCAGAGAAACCACATTTCGTTAACTAGTTGTGGAAACGTAACTATCTCTGGTATCACCATAAAAGCTCCTTTGGACAGTCCTAATACTGATGGTATTGACATTAGCCATTTCAACAAATATTTGAATCCAGCATTTGAACATTAAACCTGGTAATATTTATATCTTGTTGATTAATTTTTTCTTGTACTATTGTGTTTGAACAAAATCGTTTTCGAATAAGCAAATAAAGTAATGTATATCCTAATTTTATCTGTTGCATATTTGTAGGTGACGATTGTGTAGCAATCAATGGCGGATACTCTGATACCAATATTATTAATGTGGCATGTATGTTGAGCAAATCTGTATTTTATGCCCAAAAAAATATACTAAAATATATGACTAAAGTGTTTATTTATTAATTAATTTATTTAGTCCAGTTTATTTTTAATTATAAGTTGGAAGTCAACATTTTTGTGCAGCATTGGAATTTTAGGAGCCAATGGGGCTACCGAAGAATTAGAAAGAGTGCATGTTCATTATTGTAATTTTACGGATACTCCTAACGGAGCAAGGATCAAGACATGGCAGGTGAGTAATTTATAATCTCTTAGCAGTTACTCAACTTCTAAATTCATATTATCTTCGTTGCATAAAAATAAACTTGTTTGTGCAATTTATATATGAAGTAAAACTTTCTTTTTAAAACGGGGAGATATTTATCTAAATATAAATATGTCAGACTACTACAAAATACATACCGGATAATGTTTTTTTTATAGGGAGGCTCTGGATATGTAAAAGACATAATATCTGATCAAATTAACTTTGAACGAGTACATAATCCTATTGTCATTGATCAATACTACTGCAATGGAGGCCATGACTGCACAGAATATGTAAGTTTAGTTAGTATTTAATTAAGGTTTTTGAGGAATGTAATAAAGTATTTTATGCTATACAAAATCCTACACTAATAAATTATGCTCATTATTGCAGTTGTCTGCCGTTAAAGTTAGCGATGTATTATTTAATGGAATTTCGGGATCTTCAACAAATATCATAGTTATAAATTTGAACTGTAGTAAAACTGTTGTTTGCACGAACATCACCATGAATCAAATTGGTATCGAAATAATAAAACCTAAAGCCACGGCCTCCTCTTACTGCATGAACGTTCTAGGAGAAGAGACTGATACGTCTCCACATGTGTCTTGTCTACGATGATCTAAATATTTTATTATTTTTTTTTGAAGCATTTTTATTTAGTTTTATTAGTGCCACATTTGGCTACAAAAGTTTTCATGTATTTTGTTTCATTGATAATTCAATTTTGGTTACATTGTTATCAAAAATGGCGAATCAATCCCCGTTAAAAGCGAACCTAAAATGATTTCGCTTGGTGACAAACGTAAAAACAATTGTTTGATAGTTGGCATCATGTGGCGGCTAATGTGACTGGAGCAATTGATTTTTTTACTTATCCACGTCATATAAAAAACAATTAAAAGAGGAAAAAGTTTTTAAATTTAGGGACTAGAGTTTGGATAAGTAAATTCTAAAATAGGAAGAACAAAATTACCATCATTTTTTACCTCCTTGTTATTTATTGTTCTTTATCCATTATCTAATTTTCATCTTAATATGATTTTTGATGGGTTGTCAGCCGACCAAAATATTTCCTACACTTTTTACAATAACGAGTTGAGTAATAAGGATTTGTTCCCACATTAACGCTTTCATCTTCCCTCACCAAACATGCTCATCAATCGATTAGAATCAACATTCACTCTCTCTTCATACCAATAACCCAAAAGTATCTCCACTCGATGTAATACTTCATTACGCCTGATATTATCAACACATACAACAGTCGTTAATATCGGAATTCTTTTCCATCAAATAACCTAGTGTTCATCGCTAAAAGATTCAATTTGAGGAAAGACTTAAGATCTGCGAGACGAGTTATTCATAAACAATACATCGTACTATCGTGGCATATTTGACCAGGTCAAGCTTTACTAGTGACTTCCTTCACGATTCACACCGTTAGTGATCACAAATTGCTACTTTTTTCCAAGGTTCCTGATAAAATTACCTAAGAACCATATAACTAGCTATAGGTAGATTATCAAACCAATTTAATCTGCAACTTAAACAAACAATAAAACCATCATATGGCATGAGCACAATCATAAAAAATTTATAAGTAGTAAAACATCAAAGATAAAAATATATCTTCAATATCAAAAATTAATTAGTCAAATTGATTCATATGTTTAGGACTTCGGACTAAATCCTCAACCAATAGAAGAATTATTTACTCATGGATTTACTAAAACCCATGAAAATATACAAAAAAAAAATACAAAAAAATAATATAGAAAGAAGTGTCACGGTTTCTTCCTAAAGGGGCGGAGCCTAGATTACTCCAAATTTCTTGTATCTTCTAATTTCTTCTCCTCCCGGATACCAAAAGATGTTTTCTCCGTGTTGTAGATGTCTTCTTAAATATCCCTCAATACTTATCCGCCAAGTATCCTTCATTAGTTAGTTTAGGTCTAAGGAAACCCTAAAAATAACTTTCCCAAAATCCGCGTCTGAAAATCCATGGATATTTTCGAATATGCATTCGACAATTCTGGTTATTTCCTAATATGTACTCGAAATAGTATAATGAGGTGTAATTGTTTTGCCCATAATTTTTTTCTCCGACTTCAGAATGATTTCAGTCTTTCTCCGTTGGCTTCGTCATTACATTCTCTGCCATATAGAAGTAAATACTTCTGAATTTGAATGAATTCCACTTGGTTCTTGATCTGTCTTCACTTATTTACTACTTAAGATCCATTTCCACTTTTTTTGGATGAATCCTTCTAACAAAAGACATAAACTAGAAAACAATCATGTAACAATGTAATTCACAATAAATCTAGCAAATAAGCATATGAATTCGATACCAGTAAATTAAGCACTCACCAATCTCTATGTTCCATATCTCCTTTCTGACATCAAACTCTTAAAATTGTTGACCAATAACCTCATTGCATTAAAAGTAGCAATGGTGACAGAAATTCAATTTTTATAAATCTAGTATCATGTTCAGTAATGGTCTCAACCCACACGCCATGATTCATCTTTCTTCTATCTTGGATACAAAGTAGTTAATATCGTGTATCGGTCTCGTATCGACGATGTGCGATACATCTAGACAAATGATTATATCAGTTTTTATCGGTGATACATGTTTAACTTTGTAATTTTATAATTTATAGGTAGATGTGCATTATGTTGCTCAAAGCTTTAATGAAAGACATTTATAATGTAAAAATATCAATTAAACTAGTTTCACTTGATAACCTAACACCCCCAGACATAGTATTTGTATAAGATTTAAAAAAAAAAAAGACTAAAAAAATATTGTTAATAAATACATTTGTATCCTTACCGCTATTATCGGCCGATACTGCGGCTAATATATCGGTCTGATACGACTGATATGGCCGATATAATCGGAATTTTCATGTATCGTCGGTATTTTACGTATCTTTTAGGTTAAAGAACGATACACAATAAATTCCGATATTATCGGCCGATATTCCCTATTTAACTACATTGCTTGGATATTCATAATCGTGATCTTGGTAAAAGGTTCTCATATTTCTTTCAAAAAAATCTAAAACCATACTTGCATTCTGTTCATGGTAGAATATCTTCATGGTCAAATAAATTTGTTTTACAAGCTACTAGAACTTTTCTTGCTAAGTTATCCTTATCTACCAAATGGTTGCTTTTCTTATCCCCAAGAATCTCTGCAGAAGGATGGACTCTCATCTATGTAAACTTTGGTGGGAAGAAACTTTAGACCCTAATTAAGGATAAAAAGATTTATTATCTTGGTTGGGACATGATATTCTCTCCTAAGTCTGAAGGAGGCCTGGGATTTAGGAAGGATGAGTTGAAAAATTTGGTAGTGATAGCTAGAAATTCCTGGAAATTGGTTGAGTCTCCCGAGTCTTTACTTGGGAGTCTCTTTAAGGCTCGATATTTTCCCAATTCTAATTTTCTTAATGCTAAGTACCCTGAGACCTGTTATTGGACATGGAAGTGTATTTACACTATTAGGGAACTTATTAAACTTTTTATTTGTTCGATTATTGGGGATGGTCAATTTATTGACCTTTGGTATGATGTTGGATTCCCTCTTTGGGTCCTAC
The DNA here is from genome assembly GCA_023531435.1 of Papaver californicum. Taxonomy (NCBI): domain Eukaryota; kingdom Viridiplantae; phylum Streptophyta; class Magnoliopsida; order Ranunculales; family Papaveraceae; genus Papaver; species Papaver californicum. The sequence goes on along the minus strand of JAJJMC010019970.1, from coordinate 7,900 downwards.
CACACCTAATCATTTGATTCCTCTTGATCCCAGTTCTAAAGCTAGTTTTTGACCTTATTGTTCACAATACTAGAACCTAGAATGTGAGTAAGTTGAAAATGGAACTTATTAAACTTTTTATTTGTTCGATTATTGGGGATGGTCAATTTATTAACCTTTGGTATGATGTTGGATTCCCTCTTTGGGTCCTACCACACCTAATCATTTGATTCCTCTTGATCCCAGTTCTAAAGCTAGTTTTTGACCTTATTGTTCACGATACTAGAACCTAGAATGTGAGTAAGTTGAAAATTCATTTTTACAATGCTTCTTCCTCCTGTAAGATTATCTATTGTCCCTTAAGTCATGTTCGTACTTCTAATAGGTGGGCTCCGAAACTTTCAAAGAATCGTAAGTTTAGCTCTTAAGTTACCTATTTGGGTCTTAGAGGTCTTAGGTGACCTTTCCCAAACATAAAACTTTTTAAGTACATTTGGTAAATTAAATCCCTTATCGTATCCAGTTGTTTATTTGGAAGGATGTTAAAACTCTATTCTAGCTCGTACAATTGTGAAGTCTTGTTTACCTATCCCTACAGTATCTGAGATGGTTTGGACAGCTCCAACGGAAGCCTCTGGAGGCACCAGTGCGTACTAGAATCATAAGACATGTCATAAATACAAAGAGAGACAGGTCGACCAAGATTAACTCCACTAGAAATTCCCTAATTCTGCCTCTCTTTATTTTCTCATTCAATCTATCAGGTTATCTTTGTTGATTGGAGGAATTTAAAAATGGAAAAACAGCATACTGGTGTTGAAATCATAGGTGTAATGTCCCCTGTATCGATCTGTATGTTCTTAGTAGTATTATTAGGTTATGTCGTTTCTCCAAATACTCCAAACTCAGTTGTTATACAAACTGCAGCAAATTTAGTTTACTTAGAAACCCCAACTGATACTACAACCCAAAAATTGAAGGATCTTTACTTAATGCACTTGTTTTCATTATCCTTATATCTCTTGTTACTTTCCTTATGGTTTTTCTTTACTACTACAATTTCACTAATTTCTTGAAATATTACATGAGATTCTCTACTTTCATTGTTTTAGGATCAATGGGTGGATCAATTTTTCTGTCTATAATACAGCATTTCTCGATACCCATTGATTCAACTACTTGTATGATTCTGTTATTCAATTTCACCATAGTAGGGGCATTATCTGGTTTTTCTCAAGGAATTCCTATATTTTTGAGACAAGGGTATATGGTACTCTTAGGGATAATTGTTGGTTTACGAAGTTACCTGAATGGACAACATGGACTTTACTTGTCGCATTGGCTTTGTATGATTTGGTTGCTGTTTTAGCTCCTGGAGGACCATAGAAACTATTGGTAGAATTAGCTCAAAGCAGAGAAGAAGAACTTCCTGCTTTGATTTATGAATCAAGGCCGACTATAAATCAAGTTAACGGCCGAGGAGGATCATTGGGTCTTTTGGTTACTGGAGCTACTACTTCTAGTTCGGTTGAACTTCAACCTGTCACCCACAGTAATGAAGGTATCAAGTTAGGGTTTCACCTGAGAATTATACTTCTGATTACTCTTTTGGTGAGGTTGGAAACGTTCCAGCTAATGAGAGAGAGAATGAAGAGGACATCTCCATTGGTCGGTAGTTTCAGGCAGAGTCAGTCAACAAGTAGTGGAATTAATTACTTTTCGACGATCAATGTTGAGCGGTTAGTGATAGGAATTTAGAGAACAGATGGTGAGATTTCTGAAGAGGCTTCACCACTTCTTGATCTTATACGTTCAGAAAATGAGAGAGAAGAAAGGAGCAATGCTGTGGTTGGTATTGGTGCTGGGTCTGAGAGCATTTTGACAGCAACAGCAGGTATAAAGTTGGGTCTCGGGGACTTCATTTTGCTACAGTGTTCTTGTCGGTAGAGCTGCAATGTATGACCTAATGACAGTTTATGCTTGTTATCTTGGTATCATATCGGGTCTCGTTGCACTCTTATGTTGTTGTCTGTATGTCAGAAAGCTTTACCTGCTCTGCCAATTTCTATCACTTTGGGGATCATTTTCTACTTCTGCACCAGAAACCTTTTGTAGTTGGGACTTCCACTAACTTGATGATGTTCTAGTTTTACTGTTTCTGTTTCTTTGTTAAATATTCAAATGCAGTAAAGAAAATAGGATTGTGCTTCAAGAGAGTTCTATGACATACTCCTCTTGAATGGAAATTAACACGAATTCAGTCATTTGCCTTTTGGCAAACAGGGAATGCTCTATATTTTCTTGGAACGTGGAATTCTAACTGTTTCAGTATAGCACTGTCTATGTTTGCTTGAGTTCCTGGCTTGCATAGAACCTTACAGTAGTAATTGATCAACTGCCTGCTTTCTTGTGGTGGCAGTCCTCCTAGGTCCATTTAGTCTGGTAGGAACGTAATTATCCTTGTTTCTGAATAACAGTCCTTTACTCTAGATTCACCTGTAAATGAAGTTGCAAACTTAGCTTACCCCCCAATCAATCCTCAGTTGACAATATGAGAAAGGTGGTGCAGGTTTCTTCAGGATATCTTACGGAACTTGTTAGTAAATTAAAGAAGCACGACACGTGGAAGAAGATTAAGATAGGAAGCAATTAAATTAAAAAGAGCGAGAACCACATAATCAAATATTGAAGAGATCAAATATCAAATAGATACGGAACATTTCCCGAAAGCTGAACGATGAATTGCATGAAGGACACGTAAGATCGAGAAAGCTGAATTACATTGAACAAAACAAACAACATTAAATGATGTTTGATCGAGAAAGTAAAAGTAATGAGTACTCATATTATTTTAATGATCGAGATGAAAGAAGTTTATAAGGATAGGAAGACACGTGTTGAATATGAAAAGCCTCGTACCAAAAAGCAATTAAGAGTGATCTGACAACTATAAGATCGCACCGATCAGAAGATGAAATAAAGTAAAAGAACGATGGGCACATCGAAATAAAATGGATCGAACCAAAGAAGAATCAATCAAAGAACGATGATGAGTTTAGAAAAAATGACACGATGAATAAAGAGGGACCCAGTAAATAAATCTATAAATAGAAGAAACCAGGCAACAAAGAAGGGGTCGAAAAAATTGGGAAAAAAGGGAGAGAAACTTAGGAAGATCAAGAGGAGATTTCTAGGTATGAATTTATGGGGGTAACTGAACTAAATTAAGATTTTGTATTATATTTTGTTTAATTGAAAAGTGTAAAGATCATAAAACGAAAGTGATAAATCGGGTAATCATATGTATCAGATTTTATGGAAATGATTTTATAAAATTATTACTAGGATGTTTCTTTATTACTCGATTTCAATCTTTAATTTACATACAAGAGTGTGATTGTTTGTTTAGTTGAAGAGATTTTTTGTCTAAACAGAACTATTGCTAATTCTCAGAAGAATGGGAAGTCTCTGTTCTTTGGGCGCGATAAAATATAACATTCGAAGTCTGGATAGCAATTTATGGGGAAAAAAGAAATACAGAAAGATTCACGAACCGTCGTCTTTAGAAAATTCTTTCTAGTGTATACTACACGTTTTCTAACAGTAACGACCGATTAAGTTATTGAGAGCAAAGACTGCGGGGTTAGTATATTGGGTAATTTTTCAATTACCACCCCACAGTGGGATGGATAAGTCCAAAAAACGAGTTGACAAATGGGTATATTAGGGATTTGTCCATCGAGACGTTAGTTAAGTCGATCGACTCTCATTGAGCCGCTTGCCTTGCTAGGCCGAGGCTCGGTCCAACGGCTTTTATTCTCTCCTCTATAAATTCAAACATTTTTTACTCCAAAATCACACCTTCTCCAATTAAAAATTCTTCTACTCAAACTCTTCTTCTCAACTTGTGTTCTAAAAAATTCAGAAGAAAACGAATGCCAGAGTTCGTGCTCAAAAATATACTGAAGAAGAGGATTTAGCTCTTTGTAAAACATATGTTTTTAATAACAGAAGAAATGTTCCTACTGGCCAACTCATGTCGCGCACGTCTTTTTGGCAGAACGTTTTCACTATGTTCGTTCCAGAAAGCGGGAACCCGAGAAACCGTCATACTCTTGGGTTGTCGAGTCGTTTTCAAGCAATTAGTCATTTAGTCACGCGATTCCTTGTTTAAGTAAGGGTAATTGATCGAGAAATATTTAACGGTGTAACTGAAGATGAAGTGATCCAATTAGCTCTAGATATATGGCAGGATAATCACGACAAACGTTTTCTGTACAAAGCTTGTTTCAACATCCTTAGAGATCTTCACAAATTCGACCCTTTTATGTAATGATGTAGTTTCCTTTTAATCTCATGTAGTTTGCTCTACGAAAAGACAATAAAATTTAATTGAATGTAAAATAAAATTAGTATTTTTTTATAGATTAATTCTGATTACATAAATAGTTAGTTTCTTAATCTCAATTTAAATTACAAATATTAAATAAAACGAAACTACTCATTCCTAGGATAATTAGGTGGATAATAATCGACTTGGTACTGGGCGGTCAAGCAAATCCCCAAAGCCTTGGTTCGCTCCTGGTTGAGATCCTTAAGATCCAATGAATTCACAAGGATGAACTGGAGATGCGTCAAAGTCTATATGTCTTTTGTAATCTTGATTTTGATCTTGTGGACTTCCACGACGAGACCTAGGTTGTGGAGATTGCACATGATATGGAGACTGGTTTTGTGAATCTCGTACTATTTCCTCCTGGTGAGAAGGTGTTGCTCCAAAAAGTCCTGCAAGATATAGACTGAGGCTTGTGGTCTGCGTCAATGCCCGCAAACGTTCGTTGTACATACGCCTAGTCAACTGATCTCTTAATTCCATCTGATTCATATATTCTATACATTGTTCAACAGTTTCCGTTGTGCCTGTATAAGAATTAGTTCGCTCCATACCTTGCAGGACAATTGGAACTATCTCATGCTGTCCTTGTAGATTATAGGTCTCGATCTCCCAACTCAATTCTGGCAAATCGGACACAACCGATGAAGAACAAGGTGCAAAAGGTCATCTTGGGCGGGATGATGAAGTAGGATCTTCTGCCGAAGGATAAACGACTAAAGCTGGAACCGATGGTGCGGTTTGTGTCGGTACAGGCAAGCCCGAGCTTCGTCTTCCTATTGGGGCAATATCAATCCCATATATATTCATAGCATCTACATTAATTACCGGCTTCGCGATTGATTTGTGTCATTGGTCGTATGCATCTTCATCACAAAGTACACAATAACGATCATACCTTCTCCATTCCCGTATGGAAAAAAACACACACCAATTACCCATAAAATAAAAACCTTTGCAATTTCTATAACGTGCGCTTCCCCCTATGGATTTTCTCCTACAACCCCTTTATATAATGATTTTGCTATAAATGCCTAAAAATCGGCATTAGGAATCCCCATACATCTTAGTTCGGTATGCTTGCGTTCCGTTACTACTTGAAAATACAAAGGAAGTGCCTCTTTATATCGTGCATTTGCCAACCAACTTTGTTGCTCAAATGGAATATTTTGTCCCTGACCGGAAGGTATCCCAAGCAGGAAATACAAATCTAACGATGTTATTCCTGAAAAAAACATTAAAATTGTTAATTTCATATATAAATCGTATTTTTTGCATAAAAATTATAAATCAAAATTTATGACGCACCTATTTCGAAGTTATCAAAAGGAACGTGTGTGTAGTATGCCACCAACGTTCCAGCATCATCGAAATGAATTAAACCAAATGTCTCTTCGCCTCGATATGGTACAAAGTCCTCCAAGGAAATCTATTCATAATAATTTTAGCACTTTTGGGGAGTTTATCATAAAATGGTTTAATTTCTCCCCAACCACCTCTTGATTTTTGACCTTTGGCATCTCGGTTTGCTACTGAAGATACACGACCTTGACTCGTGGTTGTTTTTTGATTAGAAACTACATTAGGATTCTCTTCATCCAAAAATTCTTGTTGAGTCGGTAGAGGTTGAGTATACCTATTTCTGGGTGGTTTTCTATTTCTATTTCGACAAATGTTTTGAGATTAATACTTTTTTTTTTTTGAAAAAAATATTTAGAGTAGTGGATTATAAAGAGTTTTTTAAGAAGATTGTAGAGAAGATTGATTTTGGTGTGAGTAGAAAAGAATGATTTTGAGTTGAATCTATAGGGGATAATGTTATAGCCGTTGGATTAAAGTCGTTGGGATATGACCGATGTCGAGGCATTAAAAGCCGTTCGGCCTATGTTGCGTCGAGGCTCGGTGTAACATAGGCCGAGATGCTCTTGTTGCCTCGGTCGATTCATATTGCGCCTTTTAGCCCATTCCCCACTGTCCAAAACCGAGTTTACCCATCTACCTGGCTTGACATTTTAAAAAATTTACCAATGTCCACTGAAATTGCTCTGAGGAAGCCAAAATAATAGATGTTGCATCCTTAAACAAGAATGATCTACTTGTGGCACTTGAAATTTCAAGTATAATACGAAAGAAAATTAGCAGAGAAAAGAAAACACCAAATAAAAATGTTTGGCTATAATCGACTATGAAATTGTACCACTTTTAAATTAGTCTAAAACATGCAAAAGAGACCCTGAGAAAGTTGTGATATCGTAGCCTAGGTCGGGAGAATCATGATCAGAAGAAGACGTGGTGGTAATATCAACTTGTTTCTCGTAGTATACTTTGTTTTTAATAAAGGCATTCAAGGTCGACCGGCTGACGAAAGGGTTTGAGGGCTATGAGATCTGTACCACTGATAGCTTCAAAAGCCAAATAAGATTTAACATCCAAAAGGTAGGGCATCGGGATAATCTCTTTAATCCAGCTACCACCACCGTCACCATGTACATCATAATTACTACTACTACCACTTCTGATGGAAGTAGTCGTGATCCCCTGATGCTTCTTGTCATTATGAATCCACAAGTTGATAGAGTGGTCCTCTTCTCTATCTAGTATAGCAAGATGTCCATCAACTTGTACCAACTCAATAACTGATCTAGTGTTACGCCGATGCATGATATCGAGGATGAAATATGGGATTTCAGTCACTCGATTAAACTTCTCGCTGGTAACGTCAAATCCCATTATGAATGCAGATCCATTAAATCTATCTTCAGGACAATTCCAATACATATAACCATTCACGTATACAGATGGATCACCGGTAACCATGAAAGGTGGGAGTCATTCTCCATGTATTCGAGCCTACTGTTAATACTGTTAGATAAAATGGGCTTGGCTTAATTGTTTTGTTCTTGATCTTGGATAAAATGGGCTTAGGACCAAGAGGTCACTAAGCAAAACTAGCTTATTTTCACTATTTGTGAATGAACCTTTAATCCCATATTGGAGAAACTAAAGATGTTACCTTTCCATATTACTTAGAAATTTGCAACTAAGGGAGACCCTTTAGGGGTTTAGACTCTTTTGTGTATGGGAGAGGACTAAGGCTATGGGCTAGTTGGTGCAACCACACATTTCACACACGCGTAGTGCTTTGCACCGAAACATGCACATCGCCGCCGTCCGGTCGGGTCGGGCTCGGGTGTGGGTCAACCAAGACTTATCTTTTTGGACAAAATATTTTAAATTATTTCCTTAAAGAATTTAAAACTATATTAAATTTGTTTTTAATGTAGAGGGTGCCTGACCCAGCGAGTATTATTCTTGACCGTTTTCTTACCGTTCGAAATTCAATTCGCACATAAATTTTTGATTTATTATAAAAAATTATTTGCCTTAATTACTGCACTAATTTCCTTCCCCATCTCTGCCTATAAAAGAAAAATGAATTCTTCATTTCAAAGCACATCAGAAGCAGCTACTATCCTGCCTACTTTTCCCCTCTTCCTGCTTTGTTTTGCGCACTGCTTGTTTACTTCC
>JAJJMC010019951.1:0-11085 GCA_023531435.1 Papaver californicum | reverse complement strand
CCCGTAGTCCTTTTATGATCTTGCCTATTGCTGCTACGCTAAGGGTTGAAGAAAGTTTTGGCCTCTTAATCAAATAAGTGTTTTCCAAATCTTGATAACAAGTGATTTCTAAATCCTTGATTCAAACTGAACTGTGAAGTTGTGCTCTTATTCTGACTTGCATAACAGTGTTTTGGCATTGGTTGCAGCAGGAGGAAGCATCCTTGATTTAAAAAGAATCTACAGACTTAACTTCGGAGGAGAAGGAGAAGTAGCAGTAGGTATGTCAGCCTTGCAATGGGCAACACAAAAGGGGTTAACAAACGTCTCTTTGCAAGGAGGAAGCCCGATTCTTCAGAGCAGGAAGATCAAGAACAAGGTGTAGGTGTCGGAGTTTAGGAACTTGAAAGAAGAAAACACAATTTTTGGTTTTTTTCGAGGCTGCTCTATTCTCGTTTTGGATGATCTGATCAAATAGTGTTGAATTCTCTAAATAAGGGGCTGGCACTATGCAAGCACAGCCAATGCCTCCTCTTCTGTAACTAGCAACATTACGATCCCTTAAGCGGATCCTTAGTTTTTGGTCTATATCCACAGTTTGCCAAAAAAAATATGATCTCTACAGCAAAGGAGATATCGTTTTGAGTATACCTCACTCAACACTCAAAGGAGATACCGTTTTGAGTATTAACTCATTACAAATATCGAGTGCTTCTTGCACCTATTGACATCCTTCTAACTATTGGGTGAAAAAAATGATTAACAACCCAACTCACCACCACCACCAGCAACAACTACATCAATCTATCTAACACCAATAACTCAAAAGTAAGCACTTTGAAAAAAAATGAAAACCCCGACAAAAGGTTTGTACAAGAACACCAACAAACAGTTTCTAATGCATTTGAATATTAAGACACAATGACAAAAACAAAATGATGGTTAACTGAATCTTGACCTTTACTATTGTTTTCACTTTGGCGAAGTGTAAACACCCATGAGCCGTTAATTTTTCAACAAAGCCAAAGTTCTTATTCTTGTTATATCATCCCAAAGGTTGAGATTTCCAGTACTTAGCCTTCTCAAATCCATTCTTAGAATACCGATAATCCTCAAATGTCTGATCAATTTCATCTTGTGTATTCATAACAAACGGCCCGTACTGCACGACAGGTTCATTCAAAGGTTGGCCTCCAATTAACACAAACCTAAGTGAATTTCCAGAGTTATTATAAACACTCAATCCATCACCAGAGCCTAAAACTAACGTATGATGAGCCATTATGGGACTGGAATTCATTGAACCAAATATTCCCTCACCTTCAATTACATAAACAAATGCATTCCATGATTCTGGTATACTTTGGTGCAATTGAGCTCCTGACTTTAGTGTAAAATCAAGGTACATTGTTGGTGTTCTTGTATAAACTGGTGACCGTATACCCATGGATTCTCCTGCAATAATTCGAACTTCAACCCCATCTTTTTCTGCTCGTTTTATGTCTTTGCTTTGAATTTCTTGGTACCTCGGCTCGATCCTAATGAAATTCAAAATTTTCATATAAAAACTTAAAATTTACTATGTACATGATCAATGAAGTTAAAAGTTTAAATGTAGAGTGTTCCGTACATTTTATCTTTAGATGCTAAATTGATCCAAAGTTGTAAACCTCTTTGTATACCTTCACCTGCTGGCATTTCTGAATGAATTATTCCTCTACCAGCAGTCATCCACTAAAACAAAGTAATCAAAGTGAGACGTGAACTATAATATTTTTTGCAAGCCAGATGACATCACGTATAAGAGTCTGTCCTGGCCAAAATGGCATTAACTTGTGATAATATTGTTTTGAATTGATTCAAGTACCTGAACATCTCCAGTTTTGATTGTTCCTTTATGCCCTGAAAAATCTTGATGTGAAAAAGCTCCCTGAAAATTAAATAAAATCAGATCACCAAAATTATTCAGTTGCTTATAATTTTGAATTTCCAATTAAAATAGAAAAATTTATGACAAACAGTAAGTGCTGACCTCTAACATATATGTAACAGTCTCAAAACCTCTATGAGGATGATCCGGGAATCCAGCAGGTGGTGAAACTGCAGTATCATTCAAAATCCAAAAATCAAGAAAACAAAACATTAATTTGTCGTAACAGATTGAGAAAACCCAGATTATAAAATTACCAGAAAACTCATCCAACAGAAGGAAAGGATCCAGGGACTTTAATTCCATTCTAAAAAAAATCAACAACAAAGAATCTTATTGACCGATCAAAAAAGAAAAAGAAATAAAAATGAGTATCCATTGTACAGTATAATTTTACAAAAGAAGAAAGAACCTTCCGATGCTTCTTCTAACAGTAGCTCCTTCTCCTTCACGTTGAGGTTTAGCTAATACTTTCTTAATCACCAATCTTGATTTATTGAAAACATGGTTATTCTGATTAACTGCTGAAAGCATACTTCTAATCAAGAAACAAGAAGAGATTTTGGTTTTGGTTCGTGAGAGCAATTGGGATATAAATCTGTGATTATTTATAATAGCTCTCATAAATAAATATATGTAATCTATTAAACAATTAGGTCTTCTCTCTGTCTCTATCTCTGTCTCTTCTTCTCTATACCTTGTTTACAAGTAGTATTTATATACATGAAGAAAAAATCAAAGAAGGTGGAAGTTAGTAACGACTTGAACACCTTAAGGAAGGGAAAAGGAAAAGGAAAAGGAAAAGAAAGAAGGAGAAATAGGGCATTGGTGGGTTAGGCAATGCCACAAGTTACTTAGGGGTTGGAAGAAGCGTGTGTTTGACTTTAGACTTGAGTGCCCTTAGTAACTATTATGATGTCACCATAATCTCATCATGATGTGGGAACACCTTACTCTGTTTTGTTGCTTGTTATTGCCAAATATAAATAGTTAAGGGAAGAAATGATGTCGGGATGCCTATGGTTAAAGTTGATTAGAATTCTCTAAGTTTGTTTAATGCCTTGTTTAACTGTCCAGGACTTGTCCCTCTTAAATGTTTAGCCTTGGCTATTAGGACAACTAGTGAATTTTATTTTGCTATTATTTAAGGCTGATAGTTCTGGTTGTATGGAGGAAATTCTGGTTAGATAGTGATTCCCTAAAACAGGTTATCATAAGTTAATGAGCTTTTTTTAAATCTCTTTTTACAGGAATTGATGGGGTGCTTAGGAGAGAAGATGGATCTTTTGTTGTTGTTTTTATAAAACATATTTTTCAGAATGGAAGTAATTTGATAGAAATTTGGGTTGCAAGAGAAGGACTACAATTGCCCATTCAATTGGGGATCAAAAAGCTTGAAGTTAAGTACGACTCATTCTACACAATTCAACTCTGCAAAGACGAAGCTACTGTTCTGTGGTATCTCAAAAATTTAATCTATGACATAGAGAAAATGAAAAATAAATTTTAAGACATTGTTTTTTAGCACCATTATAGAGAGGGAAATTTTGTGGCTGGCACGTTATCTAAACAAGCGGCAGAAAAACAATTAAAGGGGGGATATGGATTGAAAGTCCACCTCAAGCTATTTTAAGTAGTCTTGTAGCTGACATTCAGGGTGTTTCATACCCGCGAATGATTAGATATAGTTAGCTATTTAATTTTCAGACATTATATATATATATAAACAGTCTAGGACGGCTATGACTTGTGCTTTGAATCTTTTTCTAGGTAACTTTTCTTTATTTTAAATTTTTTTTCTTTCCATGGACCATGGTTCACCTATAGTTAGTGCACCCTTCTAACCGGGAGAACAGGGTTTTCCCCTTTTATAGGCTGATTTTCTAACACTAGTTATTTATTTTGTTTATTATTTGAATATTTTAAATGGATAATTATATTAGAAATTGGAGAAACAAAAATTAGGCACAACCCAAAATTATCATTTTTATTTACCTCTTTACCGATCCAATTCCCCTTTTTCCTCTTTTCAACAACGAAATGTCTCAAATAAAATTATTTATTTATTGCCATAGTTTAAATTTGCTTAGTACTAGTAGTGATCTTGAATAAAATTTCAAATGAAACCAGAAAAGTCGGTAGTCAAGTTTTCATATTTTGTGAATTATGGTATAACCTTTGTATGTAGATTATCATAGATGAAGATATTAAAAAAGGGGGAATAATTTGATACAGAAAGTGAGAGAGAGTAGGCACACTTTGAAGTTTAAACTTTCCCTAAAGAGAAAATGTGTTTTTAGAACACTTTTTATTTTTGGTTTAGTTAGAACCCTCGTATAAGGGTTTATATGATTCCAATAAAGAGGCTTCTCAAGGTTTCAGGGTGACTAAATAGTTGGTTAGGGGGGGTATCTTATGGCAATAGCAAATGTCTAAATTATCCTTCCATCTATAAAAAGTCTAAATTACTCTTACATCTATCAAACCTAAATATATATATATATATATATATATATAAACCTAACACTAATTCAATTTCAAAACCACTTCATCTTCTTCTTCTTCTTAACCTAACCATTTTTGTTTCTCCCATTTTTTCATTTTTTTCATCAAAATTCATCGTCTTCGATTAATTGACGATTCGAAAAACTTATAATCGTTGATTAAACTCTATACTGAAGAATCCTACTAAAGGTATAGAAAGCAGTCGTGAAATTGAAGAAGAAATCGGTGGTCTCTTTGAAACTCCTCAACAAGAACGCATGGTTTATATGAGGTATGATTCGACAAACCCATGTTTTATATCTCTTTTTGTGTTTGAAAAGTGTTTGATTTATTGAATTCTTAGTAAAAAATTTAGGTTTGCAGTGTAATTTATGTTTGGCAAAATCAAGTTATGAAGGTTTTATGTTTAAGGGTTCTTCAAAACCCAAACGTACCCAAACGTAACTAGATATTGTCCAATTTTTATGTTTAGGTTTTTGGAAAACCCAACTGTAATTTTTAAAAATAAGATGAAGATGTGTTTCTACGGTTGGGTTGATGAGCCGTAGACTTTTTATGTTTAGGTTCGAAGTTTCCAACCCAGCCATAAAAAACCATGTTTTACAATTTTTTGTTTAATTTTTCATGGTTGGGTTTGTGAACCATAATTTTTTACGGTTTGGGTTGATAATATCAACCCAATCGTAAAAAATCCTAAATTTTCATACTTGAGTTTGTTTATGTTTAATTTTTGGAAATTACCTAACCGTAATGTTTGTGTTCAATTGTATTGCTTTTATGTTGTAGGAATAAGAATATGGTAAAACCCAAGAACAAGAGGGTTAATAACTTAACTCCGATTGAGAATACTCCCCCTCGCCACGATATTCAATTGGGCTAATTGATGTTTGGTACTCAAGTTTTAACCAAGTTTAGTATTTGGTCTAATATTTGTCCAACGTTAGGGTGATAGGTGCATTATTTGCATTAGTTGGATACTCTAATTCATTGATTTATTATTAGTTTTCATATCATATTGATTTTGTTTGTTTATGAGTTTCTTAGGAATTTATAAGTGTACTCAACCAAAGAGGAAGAAAGGAGTTCATTACGACACGAAATGAACAAGGAAGTCAAGATCTGCCAATGGAGAAGGGCCAAATACCAAAATCAAATCATCCAAATCCATAAGTTCTTCATACCATTTTGAAGATAATGAGAATACGAGGTGAACAAAAAAAGAATGAGATTATTCCGAGTTTGTATGAGGAAGTTATGAGAAAAACGTCAGAAAGAAACTAATGAAACACTCAACAAAATAATCGGTAGATAACAGGGAAATTTATCTATCGATTATAAGAAGTTTCGGGTACAAAAACAATTCGTTTTTTTATCTCCAACAATCGGTAGATAACATGGAGATCGAGTCTAGCGATTATGACTCGATAGGAGCCACTTCTAAGACACGTTTTTGACTTCTAAATGAAGGAAACATGGTCCAGGAAGAATTCTAAATCCTAGAAGGAAATGATATTTTAGGGCTAAGCATTGAAGTCTATAAAAGAAGACAGCTAAGGCTCAAACAAGACATCTATATATATATATTATCTTCCATATCACATATTCTACATCAAAAACCTATGGTTTTCCCCTTAGGGGAAAACCATTCTTCTTATTTGTATATTTTTCATGGGTTTTAGTAAATCCATGAGTAGGTAACTTTATTCTATTGGTTGGGGATGTAGTTGGAAGTCCTAGACATGTAAATCAATCTGGATGGTTAGTTTTAAAGTTAATGATCTCTTTTATCGCTTATGTTCTACTGTTTATATCACCATGTATGATTGAATACTTGATCGTTCAAGTTGCAAATTAAATGATCATGTGTTCATATCTAAAGATAGACTAGGTTTTGAGATCCAGAATTATCGAAGAACTCTAATCACAAGTAGCACAATATAGTTGTTAACGACGGGATATTGCCATGCGATTATGTGTAGAAGTTTAACCTAGGTTAAATCTGTATGACTCTTGCGCCAGATTGCTTAGAATAACCTCAACTCACGAAGACCATTTCTTTCATTGGGTTAAACATGAGTGGATCTTCCGCCAAGTTATTCATTGAGAAGGATTCAAAGAGTGGTTTTTGCGTCTTTGATGATACAAGGAGTTTTGCCGGAGTAAGCCTGCGATAGGATGCTCTAGGGTTATTGATACGAGAAGGATTGAACGTTATCTCTAATTGATTGAAGAGCTTTTTTGGTGACGAAAGATGAAACTTCTAATCATTATTTTCTCACTTTGATCTCAATCTTTATTTACTTTGTTTTTATTTTCTTTCGTTAGTTTACTTATTTTTATTCATTACAATCCCCCCTCTTGGTTACATAATAAGTCAAAGACAAATAACAATTTAAAGCTCCTCTTGGGAATGATCCTTACTACTATATTACTTATTAGTATTAGTGGGAATATCTTAGTTAATTTGTGCGCAAACGACATACATCAAATTTTGGTGCCGCTGCCGGGGAGCAGTAGAAATTATTTTTGCTTGAGATTTCTTTCGGTTATATTTTACGTTTTTGTTTTAGTGTTTTTCAGATTTGTAGGTTTCTGTGGTGTGAATAACTCGTTGAAGGAGTTCGCCACTCGCCAAATACAGGTTGGAGGTATCACTTTTATTTTTGTTTTTAGATTTTTGTTTAGATTTTATATTTTACTCTTTGTGTGTCATCATGTTTCCTTACAGAAATAACATGTATGGTACACAGGATCAAGTATACAATAATGGTAATCAGTTTGATTTTCAATCCCAACCATATGGGGAGTATAATCATAACCAATCCTTTGGTGATGATCAATATTCCACGTACCCTTTTGATTATTCTCATACATGCCAACCTTCTAATGGTGTGTATGTAATTGAACAATCCCAGAGATGGGAGGATAGTCATACTTCTAATGATTCCTCTAGCTTTGAAAAACAGATGTGCACCATGTTAGCAGAACTTCAACAACAAATTCAGCTACAACAATAAGGCATTAATGAATCACTTCAAGAACTTCAAAAAGGTGCAGAGAATGTAATGATGCGCATTGATCGATATGATGAACGGATGCGAGAAGAAGAAGTTTGGTCTCAAAGCCAAAACCGCTCTAATATTCTTGTGCACAATAATGAATATGTGATCAATGGTGATTCTGAAAAGACCAATCTTTGGGGATATTTGATACACTAGTGTAGCTTACCCAATCCTTGATCTTATTAATGATCTTGGGAATGATACAATGAGTGTTCTAAAGAAATTCCTAGCAGCTAGAATTGAGTCTGCAACAATATATGATCCTGAAGTACAGGGTTGAAGAGGATTCAATTGAGACTAGAAACACAAAAATTATCACGGAACAAACTTATGTTATCTATGAAAGTGACGATGATTACGAAAGTATATCATCTAAACCAACTCATAGTGACATTCAGGAGGAGTACACAATGGAAGACGTTCTTGTGTATAAACCTTTCTGGTGATGACGACGAAGAGTATGAAGTATTTAAGAATGAAACCGAATTGATTAATATCTTGGAAGATCCAGTTGAGCTTGCTAAGCATTATAATGATAATGTTGATGCCGAGATTTTAATTGATGCAAAGACTAATGAAGATTGGTTGAAAAGTTTGATAGAGAACCACAAACACATGAGGTAAATAATTCATTGGAGTTCTTTAAAAACAATGAGGATCCTGTAATACAAGAGATAGTGGAAGGTTTTTCTAATCCTTTGCATAATTCTATTTCTAATGATCCTACTCTAATCGAAGTAGTTACTTAAGAAGTTGTTAACCCAACTTTTAGGAAAATACCTCACTTAGGATTGGAGTCGTGTGCTTCTAAAGTTTTAACGAATTATTTTTCTTCCAACTATCCACCATTAGATATGCTTGATTCTAACACTGTGCAGGTTACCCATGAGAAACCTGTAGAAGTGCCCGAATTCTTTGTTCTCTATACACTTTCAAGTGTAGAAAAGACTAAGTATGGGGGTGACTTCCATATGATAATGGTTTTATTATTACTTGCTAACATTTTTCTGAAGTTGTTATCAGAGTTACAGATTGTTGTCAGGGTGGATCCCCAGATTTTCAGGATTGTTGGTTTTCGGGCGCTAACCAAAAGGTCCGGCTGAGGTTGTTAAACTAAGCGTTGTATGGGAGGCAACCCATTGGTTTTGTATTTCTATCTTTTTCTATTAATTTTTAGTTTGCATATCATATTAGGATTTCCCATCTTGATTTTACATTGGAGGAGTCAATTTACATTGAGGACAATGTAAAGTTTAAGTGTGGAGGAGTATTTGCATATATATATATAGTTTTTTTTTTAGCTTAAGTTTTTAGTTTTTGCATAAACCTCCAACTTTTAGAGATTTTAGAGTCACTTAGCATACTTCTAGATAGGTTTACATATGGAGTTCTAACCAAAATAACTGAACTTAGAAGTATTAGAGAACTATATTCGGAGTGTTTAGTTGTTGAGAGGCTAGAGATGACAAAAATGGACTTAAACTGCCGGTAGAGAATTTAGTATTAGAGTTTTTGATCATTCAATACCCATGAGTTAGGCACCAAACCTTCAATTGTCCGTTAAAAGTGTTTCATCTGCACAAATTCCGAGTAGAATGATGATCTACCTAACCTCACACCAATTTCTGTACTACTTTTTGATCTCTTGAGTGCTATTTCAATCAATCATGAGGGTGCCATCAGAATTGCTAACTCTATCTTGTAGTCTTGTTTGCAATTGGCACTATTCTCTCGATAACAACAGGTACATAAAAACATATCATCATCAACAAGAGGAGCATCAAAAATTTGAAGGAAAGTTAAAGACAACAAAGGTTTATGAGCAATAGTACGAGAAAGAGAAATTTTTATATTCTAGTAAAACAATTATATAATGAGCAGAATTATATATACATATTGAAGACTTATGTGCAAAAGCAAAATAAATCAAAAGATGGGAGTTAGTGAAGTTTATGATATCGAGACAATACGAGTTGTGAAGAATCAAGTGGTAACGTTCTTATCCCGTGGCCATAGTAGTTTCATTGTTCATTTTATTTTATTTTTGAGTTTGTATTTTATTTTGAAGTTCTAGAAAAAATAAATAAAAATAAAATATGCATTTTAATTTCATAGCTAGTGAGTTATTTCATTAGTTAAGGCCCCAGAAGAGAAGAAATCTATAGAGAAGTTTCAAACAATAAGAAATTGAGGAAAAAAGTTACAAATTGTCAAGGTTCTTCGAAACACAAGATTCATTATCAACAATTGAAGACCGAAGACGTTTCTATTGGATGCTGTGAGAGTGGTGTTGATTGCCGATCGGTTGAGAAGGTAAGTAAGCATTCTCATCCTTATATAGTGGTTGATTTCCTTTCTTAGAGATCATCATAAAAAAAGGGTTTTTTTTCGTCCCATGTTTTTATGGGATAATACCTTCATATAATTCAGAAGGTTACTTTTCCTTCCCACCATTCAACGTGTGCAGGATTTCTATCTTCAATCCTGCCTGCACACATGAGAACCATAAAGTGCGTCTTTTAAGATTCAAATTCATAAAACCCTATTGGTGAGGCAGAAACATTCGGTCGCTCTCGAACCTGGATTCTTTCATATGGTGATTTTCTCCTAACTCAAGGGTTAAGCATGAGTATAATTCTCTTTGATACATCTAGATTCTTATTATTAGTGTGCAGAAGCTTTATGTCCTCTTATCTCTTTGGATGCAGGTGCTCTGGAATATTTGAAAGTTAGAACTTACGATTTTGGGTATACCTCTTGTAAACCCTTACGAGACTATAACTCATCCACTAGGGATACCTAGGGGTTTAAGGGATTTTTACACCTGCTAAGTGTAACCTTATCCTCAACGAAAAGGAGTTGTTGTATTCTAGATTAGGTTAGTTTATATTTATAGTTTGCTCGAGGACTAGCAAAAGGCAAGTGTGGGGGAATTTGATAGGTGCATTATTGGCATTAGTTGGATACTCTAATTTATTTATTTCTTGTTAGTTTTAATATAATTATGCTTTTATTTTTTTTGTTTATGATTTTCTTAGGAGTTTTGAAGTGTATTCATCCAAAGAAGAAGAAAGGAGTTCATTACGACACGAAATGAACAATGAAGTCAAGTTCTGCCGATGGAGAAGGTCCAAAGACCAAATTTAACTCATTCAAATCCAGGAATTCTTAATACCATTTTTAATAGAACGAGAATACGAGGTGAACGCAAAAAGCATGAGGTCATACCGAGTTCGTATGAGGAAGTTATGAGCAAAACATCTGAAAGAAAATAGCGAAACACTCAACAAAATAATCGGTAGATAACAAGGAAATTTATCTACCAATATAGGCAGTTTCGGGTACAGAAAAACTTCGTTTTTGATCTCCAACAATCGGTACATAACATGGAGATCGATTCTAGCGATTATGACCGATATGAGCCACTTCTAAGACACGTTTTTGACTTCTAAATGAAGGAAACATGGTCCAGGAAGAATTCTAAATCCTAGAAGGAAATAATACTTTAGGGACAAGCATTGAAGTCTATAAAAGAAGACAGCTAAGGCTCAAACAAGACATCTCTATATATATATATTATCTTCCATATCACATATTCTACATCAAAAA
>JAJJMC010019909.1:0-10811 GCA_023531435.1 Papaver californicum | reverse complement strand
AATTGATATGTGAGAATATGATTGGTTGTTTAGTCGAAAAGATTTTTCGGCCTAAACAATTTGGCGCTAGAAACAGGGACGATTAAAGGATTTATCCTACCTGATGAAGGAAAAAAGGTTTTAATTTAGAAAATAAGTCGTCCAAGAAAGAAACATTTTTATTAAGAAAAGAACGGATTTGGTTGAAAAAATTTAAAAGAATTTTTTTTTGGAAGTATTCAATTTTGCAAGATACAAAAAGTGAAAAGTTTATCTACATAAGCATGTTTATTTGACATGAAAAATGTTTGAAAAGATAGTTAAGAATAGGAAACGAAGGATTTTATGAATTAGGAAAAAATCAGAATTGTGATAGGAAGAATTCACAGTTAAAGCAATAAATAGGATCTCTTATGATTTTGATGTATAAGAGTTCATTTGACTGATTTTCTGAGATATTTTTAGATATCAAGCAAGGAAAGCAATCAGCAAGGCGAAGAATAGTTAAGAAACAACAGGATCTGAAAATTATGTCTCAAGACGCTAATTCTGGGAACCAAAATGGTAATGAAGACTGGGAGAATAGACAGGAGGAAGGAAGAGAACCAGGACAACAGCAAAGTAACGAGGGAAATCATACCCCAAATCAAGAATTAACACCAAATACAGTGGTTCAGAATTACTCTTCAGATCATGGGAGTTCTCAAAGAAGAATGCAGCAAATACAGGATTTATTAGAAGAAATAAATGAAATGAGAGAGGAGCAAAAAGCAAGCAACCATCGAATTGAATTACTTGCAACCGAAAATCAAGTTTTAAAAGATGTAATTCAGAGAAAGCAAAGACCATCTGTGACAAAAATACGGAATCAGGAGGTAATGTCAAGTAGACAAATATCGAGAAGTGAACAACGGAATCCAGATCAAAGAATGGTACTATTAGGATCGACATCTCGAGTAAGAAGGCAACAAGAAAAAGAGATTTTACGAACCCAATGGGAAACATGCTTGGAAACGATGGAACAAATGAAAGAAGAAATTAAAGGATTAAAAAATAAAGAGGGGGGAAGAATAGAAGAGGTATTGAAAGAAGCAAAGCGAACTCCGTTAGCACAACATTTGACATGTGTATCATTACCAAGAGAATATAATATACCAATATTCGAATGTTACGATGGTACCAAGGATCCAACGTCACACTTAAAGTATTATAATCGAGTGATGACCCGGTGGGACGATCATGAAGCAATCATGTGCAGATGTTTTCCATCTAGTTTAACAGGGACGGCATTGTTGTGGTACGACAGATTACCGGAAAATTCCATCCATAATTATGCACAGTTGGTGAGGAAGTTTCTTGAAGCATACATGTATAATAAACCAGTTGATTCAGGGGAGGACAAACTTTATTCATTAACATCTTGGCCAGAAGAATCGATCCGATCATATACAGCCAGATGGCATGCGATATGTCAAGCAATGGGTGAATTAGACCCAATAACAGCTATAAACCATTACAAATGGGGGATTGCTGATCGGAAAAGCCAGCTTTTTGTTGAGATTCACCGAAATAATCCAAAAACTGAAGGCCAGTTAAGAGAAATAATAGAAACATGTGCGAGGCTCCAAGACATACAAGAGCAAGGATCGAGAATCAATCCAAGAAGTCAAGGAAATACAAGGAGAACAAATTCAGTTGAGGAATCACCTGATCAGAAAAGGAAATTTCTTCCGAAATTCGGATCAAGAGAATTAAAGCACCCTCGACAAGGATATGGTAAAAATTTCGCTCAGCAATTTCGAGAAAGAACGTTCACCAAGCTTAACATTTCATATTTCAGATTATTTAACATTTTGAAGAATCGGCCAAATTTTCAATGGCCAATAACAAAGGGAAATCAACCAGAGTTTACGCAACATTCAAAAGACTATTGTGAGTATCATAGCTATAAAGGGCATACAACAAACAACTGTAGAAATTTTATAGCCTTAGTACAAAGGATGGTCGATGCTGGAGAGTTAAAGGAATTTGTTCAGAAAATTGAACCAATAAAGAAACATGATGAAAGCAAGGCAATACGCATTCCATATAATGAACAAACAATTAATACGATATCATATGCGGAAAAAGATAATACGGATTTGAATGTAGCAATCAATAAAAAACTGTGCAAGAGAATTCGGAACCATGAAGTCTTTAAAGTTCAAGGAAGACAAACAGAATTATGGGAAGATTGGATGGCGTGTCCCTTGACATTTTCTGCACAAGAAGTAAACCAAGAAATTGAGATGCATAATGACCCTCTTGTGTTAACATTATTGATATCAGGCTGGAATGTAAAGAAAATACTTTTGGATGGGGGCAGTTCGTTAAATGTGATGTTCTATAATACATTTTGTAAAATGGGTTTCAAAGAAGATCAGCTGATCCTATCACGATACATCATTTACGGGTTTAATGGAATATCTTCCAAGCCAAAGGGAGACATTGATCTTGAAGTTTCAGCTGGACCGATCAACATTTTGACAAGGTTTAGTGTTGTGGATGCACCATCACCATATAATGCTATAATTGGAAGACGATGGGTTCACCAATTGAAAGGAGTGGTATCAACATATCACCAATATTTGCGATTTCCAACACCGCAAGGAGAGATGGAGATAAAGGGTGATCAAGAAGATGCTAAGTTTTGTATAATGACAGAAACAAGAATGAATGAGGAACAGGAGCATCTACAACATAAAAGAAAAAAAGAACGAAGAGTTAAAGCAAAGGAGGAAGAAATAAGTCAATATTTAGAAAAGCATGCAAAAAATAAAACGGTAAATGAAAAAGGAGAGAGTAGTCAGAGTCAAGAAAATCTGATAGACCAACATCTTAAAGGGACGATGTAGCAATTAAAGGGAACCCCAACTCCAATTGGGATTCCAAAACCAGTTTTCACTCCAGTAGAGGAAACAAAAGTTATAAATATTGGCACTACAGAATTGCCCAAACAAGTGCGAATTGGGATGTTAATAAAAGCAGATTTGGAACAACCGTTAGTTAAATTACTTTGTGAGTTTGAAGATGTGTTCGCTTGGAGAATAGAAGATATGCCGGGGATCGATCCTAAAATCGTACAGCACGAATTAAAAATACGTCCTGATGCAATTCCCTTTCGCCAACGGATACGTAAGGTCGCACCAGAATACCATGAACCAGTGGAAAAAGAATTAACTAAACTGTTAAGTGCAAAATTCATTCGGGAAGTACGATACCCCACATGGATTTCTACTATAGTGATTGTCCCGAAAAAGAACGGTGGAGTAAGAATTTGTATAGATTTTAGTAATTTAAACAAAGCATGTCCAAAAGATAGTTACCCGCTCCCAAACATCGACCAATTAGTAGATGCTGTTGAAGGACATGAGATGTTATCATTCATGGATGGACAATCTGGATACAATCAGATAGCATTGGCAGAAGCAGATCAGGAACATACATCGTTCTTTACTCCACGGGGATTATATTGTTACACCAGAATGCCATTTGGGTTACGAAATGCAGGAGCAACATATCAACGTTTAGTGGACGCAATATTCAAACCATGGATCGGAAAAACTTTGGAAGTTTATGTGGATGACATGCTAGTAAAAAGTAAATTATCTGATGATCATTTACAGAACTTAGCTGAAATTTTTGGTGCATTACGAAAATATAAAATGAAAATAAATCCAGAAAAGTGTGTTTTTGGTGTTACTTCAGGACGATTTTTGGGATATTTGGTTACGAAAGATGGAATACAAGTTGATCCAGCAAAAATACAGGCAATAACATATATGCCATCACCAAACAGTATAAAAAGTGTACAGAAGTTAAATGGGTGTTTGGCTGCATTGAGTAGATTCATTGCGAGATCATCATAACGATGCAAGCCCTTTTTCGATGTACTTAAGAAGAAAAATAAATTTGAATGGAACGATCGTTGTGAACAAGCATTTCAAAGTATAAAATTACATCTCGCCACGTTGCCAGCATTGCAAAAACCAGAGCCAGAAGAAATATTAACTTTATACATAGCGGCAACAGAAAATGCAATCAGTGGGGTAATGGTACGAACAAATGAAAAGATTGAAAAACCAATATACTACATCAGCAAGACTCTGAATTCAGCAGAAAGAAATTATACCAGGATTGAACAACTAATTTTGTCAGTAGTATTTGCTACTCAGAAGTTACGCACTTATTTTCTTACTCATTATGTTCGTATATTAACAAAAGCACCATTGGAGTCAGTTTTAAAGAATACAGGAAAAGTAGGAAGAATAGCAAAATGGAATGCTCAGCTGGAACAATACAACATTATTTATGAAATACAAAATGCGCAGAAATCTCAAATTCTAGCTGATTTTCTGGCAGATTTTCCAATTGAGGAGGAATATGAAATTCAAGGACTGCCAGGGTGTGAAGAAGAAGAGCCATTGGATATTTTGGATTCAAATAGTTCACGACGATGGGAAGTTTTTGTTGATGGGTCGCGAAATAAAGAAGGAGCAGGAATAGGCATCGTGATTACAGCACCAAGGGGAGAACGTGTGGTACATTCATTTCGTCTTGAGTTCAAAGAGCATACGAATAACATAGTAGAATATGAGGCAGTGGTCCATGCTCTCAAACTCATTATTGAACTAGGAATAAGTGATGTTATACTCACAAGTGACTCGCAGCTGGTAATTAGACAGATTGAGCTAAAATATCAAACGATTGATGAAGATTTGGAAAGATATAAAAACCTTGTACAAAATTTAACAAATCGTATTCCAAACATTGTTTTTCGACATTTGTCCCGAGAAAAGAATCGACATGCCGACGCACTTGCATATGTTTCATCTATGATAAATGATCCAACCATTAAAGCAGTAAAAATTGGGAGAATATATGAGCCATCCATAAGAGCACAAACATTAAACAGTATAGAAGAAGATAGTGCGATGGAAGAAATTGATGACCCAGCAATACGGAGTACCCCACTTACATCGCAACAAGAAGATGACCAACCAAACGAACCAGATTGGAGGCTCCCGATACATCAATATTTGTAAAATAAAGTGTTACCAACAGATTCTAAAGAAGCAAGGAAAATTCAACTCAAGTCAAACAGTTACCAACTTCGGGATGGAATCCTTTATCGAAATTCTTTCCTTGGACCGTTATTTCGATGTTTATCTCAAAAAGAAGGATTCCGAATTCTTAAAGAAATACATTATGGAGATGCAGGAAATCACAGCGGAAGACGATCGTTAGCATTAAAAGCCAAAATGCAAGGCTATTACTGGATTTCTATGCTAAAAGATTCGGAAAAAATGGTTCGAAGGTGCGAAGAGTGTCAACGATTTGGTAAGAAAATCAAAGCACCAGCTACAGAATTAAATTCAATACTCATTCCATGGCCATTTGCAAAATGGGGAGTTGATATAGTTGGACCATTAGTTGAACGAACAAAGAAAAGAAAATATTTAATTGTGGCTACCGATTATTTCACCAAGTGGGTAGAAGCGAAAGCATTAGCACGAATCAGAGACACTGATGTTTTTACATTTCTATTCGAGAATATCATTTGTAGGTTTGGGATTCCCGCAGCAATAGTTTCTGATAATGGAAGACAATTCCAAGGAAAGAATATCGATATGTTATTTGAAACATATAATATTCAAAAGCATAAATCTACACCTTTCTACCCCCAAAGCAATGGGCAAGCAGAATCCACAAATAAAACAATCGCAACAAACTTGAAGAAAACATTGGACGGATATTATAAAAAGTGGTGCGAACAGTTACATAATACATTATGGGCATATAGAACTACAAGAAAAACTTCAACTGGAGAATCACCTTATCTTCTCACTTATGGAACAGAAGCAGTAATACCAACAGAGGTTATTTTACCTACAACCAGAACAGAAGCATGGGAGAAAAATCTTAATTCAGATCTTATGTTACAAAAATTGGATGACTTGGAAGAAAAAAGAGAGGTAGCACTCCAGAAGATGGAAAATTATCAAAGGGGATTAGCTCGAGAATACCATAAACGTGTAAAATCACGAAACTTTGTCCAAGGCCAATATGTCCTACGATAAATAACGGAATACCAAAGAGATAAAAATGCAGGAAAATTTGCACCAACATGGGATGGTCCATACATAATTCAAGCGTCAGCAGGACAAGGATCGTACTATCTCCAGAATATGCAAGGAGAAGTTTTACAGCATCCATGGAATGCACAATACTTAAAGCTTTACTATCCGTGAATAACAACGCGATGTTAACACAAAAGGCAGGTACATAGCCAACTAATTCAGTAATTACTTTTATAATTTAATCACTCCAGGAACATCGTATCTTGGAAAATACTGTAATTATTAATCAGAATTCCATTAATCTCGGAATATCATATACTTTGAATCCAAGAACATCATATCTTGGAAAACACTATGATCATTGATCAAAATTCCATTAATCCCGGAATTTCATAATACTTTGAGCGCTCAAAATTACTCCAGGAACATCATATTCTGGATTGCGTTGCGATTGACGACACAATCATATACAAAAGGTAAACATCCTTAAAGAATTTCACTAACAACGAAATTCTTATAAAGAAGGAGTTCCTTATTATTGGTTTATCAATTTTCAGAGTACAGTTCGGGACCAACCCTGTATCTTACCCCTAGCTC
The DNA here is from genome assembly GCA_023531435.1 of Papaver californicum. Taxonomy (NCBI): domain Eukaryota; kingdom Viridiplantae; phylum Streptophyta; class Magnoliopsida; order Ranunculales; family Papaveraceae; genus Papaver; species Papaver californicum. The sequence goes on along the minus strand of JAJJMC010019909.1, from coordinate 4,116 downwards.
GGGTTTGTTTCATATGTTTGGGATCTCGAACAACATGATTTGAGGTAAAAAGTACTTCAATTCATGGTACTCGGAAAGTTATATAATAGCCAAAAAGATTACTTAATCAAATTCTCTTGTGCAGGGAACAACTTTGGAAAGACGTATCAAAAGGTTACAAAAGAAAATTCCTACAAGACAGACAGAGTACAAAATGGTGAAGCAAACAACAGACGAAATTATAAAGAACTAATCAAGCATCGGGAAGACTGGGTCGCGATGGTGGAGGGGGAACTACAGGCACAGAAGCACGTTTACTGGGCACTGAAGGATCGGATTGTGCACGATCTAAAGCAATATTGAAGGATTTCGCAATTTTTGCTTTAGCATCCTGCCGAACCCAATGAACAAAGTCGCGCCCAAAGTTGACTTCTTTTTGAAGCTCTTCAATCGTTTGTTGATCTTTTTCTATTTGAGCAACAAAGCTTGATTTTTGATCTTTTTCTTCATTCAATTCTGTAATTAATGATACAACTTCTTGTTCACGAGCTGCAATCTTGGAAAGCTCAACAGACAATTGAGCTTGTAAACTCCAAACTTTTGTTGCACCAAGAGACACCTTGTTTTCAGAAATCTTTAACTCTTCAGTGATGTTTTTCACTGTATCATTCATTGTGTTGAGTTCAGTTTCTGCTTGAGTTGCTCGATCTCTAACTTCATTAAGTTTTCTCTCCAGTTCTGAAAATACAAGAAAATATTAGATAAATTTTATGGTATAATAAACCAAAAGATCAGGTATACCAAAAAAGAACCTCTAATAACAGATTTAAACTCTATTTCTTTCAGAGTAAGCAATTTTACAACTTCTTGGTATTTTGACTCAGCTTTATTACGCCTCCAAGTGGCTAAATCAAAACTATCGTTCAATTGAGTTAGTTTTTCTCTAACCACATTCATCTCTTTGTAGATTTCCTTTGCATGATTATTCAATTGTATCATTCTACGATCGTACCTAAATAAGGTTTCCGAGTTTTCCACTGGACCAAGGATAAAATTTAAATTCTTCATATAGATTAATAAAATAGAATAATAAATAAAGAGGAGTGAAAAATAAACCTTGATTTTGATTCTGAAGAACTTCGATAGTTTGAAGTTGTTCTTGTTGTTGCTGATGTTGTTGTTGAAGCTGTTGGAATTGTTGAAGTTGTTGTTGGAGAAGATTATTTTGCTGTTTCAACTCATCATTTGCTTGTTGTAGTGTATCATTTCTTCCCTTTATTTTTACTGACTCGCTCTTAAACAGTAACCCCAACATGGTGGCTCGAGCCTTATAAAATTTATAACCACTAAATAAGCAATCATTACCATACTGGAGTTGAGCCAAAGCTTGCTGTGGAAGTGAATATGATGAACTCTCAGCAACAGCTAAAACTTCAGTAAAGGAAGAAGGAGGATTCACAGGAAATGTTTACTCAAGAATATCGTTCTTAGACCACGCATCCTGAGCTTCATCTATAGGGATCGCACCAAGAGAATCACGGAATCGAGACATGAAACAAGAATCAGACTTAACAATGTCAGGATTGGATGAAATATTTAGAAGCCCCCGAGAAAGAAACCACTTGTAAGCCTCTTCTTCATCACCGATTAAATTAAGACCTTCATCAGTTCTGACACTGGCAATTTGGTTAGAAAGAGACTGCAGAATGACAGGATCGGCACTTGGTGTTTCAGCATCGACCGCAACAGCAACAGGAGAAGATTGAACCAAAGTCTCAGTAGGTACGATCGGTTCTGAAGAAACTCCAGTAGTACCCTCGACTTCAGTAGGGATCGAAACATTAGGAGCGATCGTACCAGAAGGAGGAAAAGCTTCTTTTTCAGAACGGTCAATATCATTCGATTCTTCAACAAGAGTGACATTGGTTTCAACATTCACATTTTCTACGTCACCGGTCGGATTTACATCAGCATTATTCTTTTCCAACGAATTTTCTTCGTCAATATGAGTTACTTCATTCACTACATCAACAATATCTTCATCAACAACAACATCGTCTCCCTCTTCTTGAGGAAAACCAGAAAAAACTCCTAACGTACCATTATCAGGTACGGGAGTATCAAGCACAAAATCAAAAGGCAATGGAGAAATAATATTATAAAAATCGGTTGAAGTACCAGAAGGAGGTGCAACAATAGGATCGAACTGATCTGATACCCCAGTTTCGGCTGGAATCGAAGAAACGGGAATAACATCAATAGGATCGGACTGATCCAATGGTAAAGCAACAAAAGAACTTCCTTCTCCACTGTTTAAATTTGAAGTTATCCCTCCTATAACCTCAGTGGAAAGCACAAGAGTTCTGGACTTTTTCTGCTTTTTCTCTGCTGCAAGGATTAATTTCCGTTTTCCCTCACCTTCAACTATGGGCTCGACCCTTTGTCTACCCTCGACAATTTGAACACCGCGTTCAGATGAAGGAAGAGGAACTCCGATATCCAAAGAAGGATCGACCTGAAACCAAAAAGGTTCAAACATTATAAGAAGATACTAAAGATCGATACAATATATCTAAAAGAATGGAATATGAAATGAAAAATTCGAACCTTGTATTCAAATCTATAATCATCAAAGTTTAATCTCCATGGACAATAACTCGGGAAACAGTTTCGAAGATGTTGAATTTCATTATGGAGGATGTCACCATATACCCAAGGACCTTCAATCAAAATAGGGGTACGATACCATCTGTAATCGTGTTCCCGACGGATTCTTTCATTTGAAGGAAAATCGACTTTGGTATATGGAGCTATCTTAATTCTAGGGTCGTCGACCTCTCGAAGTAAGGGAAATCCTTGGGAGCATTTGCGAACTGGACTAACACTCCATTTTACAAAGTTTTTAATAGTAATACCATCACCATAAGTATTCTGGAAATTCTCAGGTGTATAGTGAGCACGTTCAGAAGGATCGGGAGTGTAGCAGGTAAGACGGGTGCGACCCTCACTGCGAAGAATACATTCATCGAGAATTCGCCACCAATTACCATTATATTGTGTGATGGATCGAGGTTGAGTATGAGGAGCTCTATTACGAGTAGCAAGAACTATAAATTGGAAAGGATTTTTTTGTGTCATACAAAGGGAGACGAAGACCAGCTTCTAAGGCACCAGCAGAAATTAACAATCTGTGATGGCTATAATAAAAATTTCTCATAGAATCATAGGTCAACATGTCGGAAGTATCATCAAAGAAAGAAACCTTAAATCCTTGAAGATTATGTTTCCTCTTAAATTCTTCGATGTCCATAGATCGAAAACTATAAGAAGACAACGCCCGTTTACTTTTGGGGGCAGGATTAGGAATGTCAGGGGTAGAATTACGTACGGTGCGAGGTGCAGCAGTTGTGGGAATACCAGGAGATGAATCACGACGAGAGACGGCGTATCTCGAAGTAGTAGACCTACTTGATCTTCTGCTCTCACCTTGGTCACCAGAAGCATCAGACTTTCTATGAGGCATATGATGTAAAATCTGAAGGAAAAGAAGCATAAGAAAGAGAAATTTAGCTTAAGAAGAAATTATCTAGAAATAAATTATAACCATCATTTCAATCATGAAAAGAGAACATAAGTCAAGAAAAAATTACTTAAATGAAGAAAAGAAGTGAACAATAGTCAGATCAAAGTAAAGAAGGAATCAACTGATGAGAAAAGAACTCCTGAGTAGTGGGGGAATTTAAAAAGTTTAAGGAAGACAAAGTGCAATAACTATGAGAAAACAATAACAAGTTGCAGGGTATTTAAAGGAGAGAATTAATACCGCCACAAAATGGGTAAAGATTTGATTCTATCGAAAAAATTGTAACTGACACAATCATATGTATAGAAACAATAAATGCAGAGCCGAAAAAATCAGTAACGTGCTAATACAATTAATACCAGCGGAAAACTCGGATAACGTGCGAGATAAAGACTGAAAAAAGTTAAGTTCTTCTCCATTTTTCAAAATCTTAGATCAACCGCTAGATGATTTTGTAAAAAAGAGAAGAAGGGGGCAAATTGTTAGTAAATAAAAGAAGCATGACACGTGGAAGAAGATCGAGATAGGAAGCAACTAAATTAAAAAGAGCGAGA
>JAJJMC010019894.1:0-23917 GCA_023531435.1 Papaver californicum | reverse complement strand
GGAACTTGTTTTTGTAATTTATTTTTCATCTCTAACTAATATACATTGTAACTAGTACATTGGACTTGGAAATTTAAAGGTAATACGTAAAACCTCTTTAAATTAATAAATTATTAATTTATCGATATAATAATATCTCGCTAAATTAATAAAATATTCCGGTCCCAACATTATTAATTTATAGAGGTTTTACTGTATATGGATATTCATATCGACCGTTTCCTGGTTAAGGAAATGCTATTTTATTTTGTTGTTTTTTGAGCTATAATCAGTCGATATGGATGTTTATATCGACCGATTCTTGTTAACCATTTTTTTTGGATTGTTTTTAGACTACAATCGATCGATATGGATGTTTATTTAGACTACAATCGATCGATATGGATGTTTATATCGACCGATTCTTGTTAACCATTTTTTCTAGATAATTTTTAGACTACAATTGGCATATATATCAATCAATATCTGTTGTGCGTGACAGTTTGTACCCCGCTATAAAAATCGTATACCATGAATCCTCCGACTTACTTTATTTTTTCTTCTAACTTAACAAGGGATGTACCCAAATCTGTATAAAATAAAAATATTTTTTACCGCTGGTACTCTTAACCAAGTTTTGTTTTGATAAAAAGGTAAATAATATTAACTAATAAATATCCTCCCTCCGTTTTTTTTATTAGTCCGTTTTTTTTATTTGTCTGGATTGATAAAGACAAAATATTAAAATGATCGAAGGAATATCCAAAACTACCGTTAAACTACCCTTATTTAATGATACATTATTATTAAAAATAAAATGAATATGCGTATGATATAAAAATAGTATAAATTCAATAACTCTATCATTTTTATTATTTTAAAAATGTTTAGAAAGAAGATAAAGAAAATATCTTTAAAAAAATTATACTCATGAATGAAAACTTTATAAAGAATCTAACCGCCAAAAATATTATAAATGATGCACCAAAAGATTAAATAATCGAAATGTAAATCAAACTAAAGAAATGAGCACGCCCAAATTCAAAAATATATAGCGATAATTCCATATTCATTCGAAACTTTAGAAATGTAATGACAATTCGATATTCATTCAAAATTTTAGAAATGTAATATTCGTTAACCGATGGTGAAAAAGTTCACATAAGCTACTTGTGAGGAAATGTAATATTCGTTAACCGATGGTGAAAAAGTTCACATAAGCTACTTGTGAGGACCAGTCTCTAATGTTAGGATAATCGGATATCAGCCAACGTCCCAGACGGTCTTCCGCGGGTAGGTCTTCCGCGGGTAGTCATAGTAATGGGATGCCCCTATGGGTCTAACAAACTCACCAATAGCGCTCCAAAACAGTCTGCAAACATGCTCAATAAGTCAATTACGACAAACACAAATGAACCCCAAGGTGAAACCGTAACTCTGAGATCAAAACTCTGTTAAGTCGCCAAAATAAAGAGGAATGGTACTACTGCGTAGGACTAGTTTCTGAAGTACATGTTAAAACTAACAAATCCATATAAATCAACAGCAAGATGTCAAAGATGGTTAATGACTTAAAGATAGTAGTGATCAGTATACAACAATGACAACAAAAATAAGTAAATTAAGTTGTTAACCAATGAAACTAAGTTGGAACCACAAGCTAGTGAAGAAATAAAGTCAGCGACGTATAAAAATGAGACCTTTTCCTGTGTAAAACCAAAGCTTATTGAACTTATCGGTATAAAATTTTGATTTCATTTGAAAAAATGAGTGAACTAGACAGTGAGAACAAGGAAACGTATAAAGAGATTTATCCATAAATTGATGCAAGTATTACAAGCTCGCATGGCACACCATTGTCATTTTAAACATAAGATTTATGAGAGACCAGATGGGAAAACAGAGACATGAACAGAAGGGAAATATATGCGTCAAATATTGATATCAAAGATTAAACTTGAAAAAGAAAACCAGACTGTTCAAGGAGCTTTAATGGCTAATGTACTAAACCGAGAACGATGGTTTTGGAATAACGATAACTAATACCAAATCCCAATTATTATGATCTAAAAATATATACAGCTCAAAAACTAGTGCCATGCGTGTTATTAAAACAAAAGAGAGATTTTCATTTGATCATTTTTACAAACAGTTAATAGGTTAGTTCAAAACTTACTTCAAGACTTGTTTTGGGATGGGAAATCAAACTTAGATAGCTGCAAAACATGCTTAGTCTTCATAATGGAAGGATTAACACAGAAAATATGGGATTTCAAAACAAGTACCCTGCCATACAAAATGCAGACAATTCGAAGGAAGCTTTTAAACAAAATTTCTTAGTTACATGGTTAACAACTCAAACAATCAATTCCAGATTTGCAAGAATGGTTAAACAAATTTTAAAATGTTCTAAAAATCAGGACATCAAAATAAAGAAGGCATCAACAACAAAAATGAAGGAAAACCCGCTACCTCAATTGCTGATTCAGACCACGCGAGTCACAGCCCAAGAGATAATCAATATTTTTCTTCTTTTGGTTTCAATCATATTTCCAGATCCAAGAAAAACAGGAAGAGCAAGAAGGGAAAGCTAAGATTTGGGTTTTAGTTCATTTTGTTTTCATTACAAAAATTCAAAACAGAAAAGAGAAAATTCTCTTTTGCTCGGTTGCGGAGATACAGTGGTTTTAGGAGAAGAGAACGTCGAGAATAACCAGGAAAATGAACTTTGTCTCCTTAAATTTGGTTTAAAATAAAAAGGCCCAAAATACCCTTAGCTAATCCCATGTTTTAAACGTGTCAACCATGCTAAAACAATTCTAGAGTACTCCATAAATCTTCTAATCAAACACCCTAATATTATTAAGGAATAATTTATTTAGTTAAAAAAAGCATACACTAGGTTTAGGGCACTCACTAAAGATAAAATACTAGCTTTTCACTCAAATGGGTTGAGTTCGGATTCAAAAACAAACAAAATTTTCTTGTGTCATTACAATACTACTTAACTATGGACTAACAGGTATATGACATGTATGATTTCAAGACAGACTGTATTAGAACTACGCAACCAACCTGAGATATGAGTTTTGATTTCCATCATTGGAGAGTAGAGTTTTGTGAGGATGGTTTATAGTTTTTTTAAGAAATTCGTGAGATTATTTTACAATGTTTGTGGTGAACACGAAAATTCACGAGATTATTTTACAATGTTTGTGCTGAACACGAGGTCCTCAAAAAATCTGAATTTTGGAGATTTACCATTTGATCGGTGATAGAACCAAATTTAGATAAAATTTTCAATAGTTACTTAGCTTATTTCATATCCGTCGGGGTAAATATGAAACAATTATCCATAAAAAATAGATGCCAGATTATGGGGTTTGGGCGTTGATATGATACCCAAAATTCTCTTTTCCGAGATAGCTTTATCAAGGAGCCGGGACAAAATTTATATACATATTAAAAAAATATAAGGTGAAAATGGGTCATGGATGCCACGAGTGGTGGTAAAAGGGGCCTGGAGCACTACAAATGAAAATTGCAAAAGAAGTGGCAGAGATATATTGCATGACGAGTTGGACCAGTGCCTTATTGAAGCCAAAAGATAAACGATTTGGACTTATGCCTTATTGGACTCATTATACCTGAAACGTCCCCTTTTCGCTTTCCCACCTAGGAACTAGTTTCTTTTAAGGTTTTTCCCAAATTCTTCTGTGCGTTTTCCCCTTCGCCATAAGCGGCTAATTCTCCGTTCATAGGCTATTATGTCTATCAGTTACAACATTTTTAGATAACAACTATTGATTAAATGGAATATGATACGAAAAAAATTAGATAACTTATGGGGATACACCCACAATTCAACTTCATAGGTCTTCTCTTGATGTTCCATTAAATATCTTCATGTTAAGTAATGATTTGCTTTGAGTTTGAGAATATAACAACTTCAATTTACCTGTTCAGTGAATCTGATTGCTTCGAAAATTTTCTTGCAATTTTTAATCCGTTTTTCGACAAGTGTCGATTTAACTCTTATCATTTCCTACATTTGGCACCCATGCATGTTTTCGATTTCACCAGAACCTTTGTCAAATGTAAAATCTCCTCTGGTTTGTTTATCTTTATCCTTCTAATACCATCGTTCCCATAGATTATTATGTTGATATTTTCTGTTGAGAGATTATCAAACCCTAATTTTCTTACCCTTATTTGTACTCTTAATTATGGTTGTTGTTTCCACCGTGCTGTGCTTCTATTTTTTTTTGCTGCAATTACTACCTACATACTTTCACTTTCTCTAACCCAGTAATCACTGTTAGTAGCTTATATATTAGTTGTACCTTTGTATCACCATGTTCGCTGCTTGGCATGGTGATGTTTCTCAATTGATGAAATTATTTCTAGTCAATTTTAAAATAATCATCTTCTTTTGACAAGTTGTGTAATAGGTAGATTTGTTTCTCAAGTTGACAAAAACTGCTTTGATGTTAAAAAGGCTCTGCTGTCTCAATGGAAAGTTTAAGGATGTATATCAGTCCGCAAAGCTAGCACAAAAGTGTTTATGATCAGATTCAACATGAACATGAGATGCAAGGAGTTTTTTCGTCGGCTACAAGAAAAGTATTTAGTGATCTATTTAATATAAAGGCTTGGGAGATTTATTGGTGATCTCTTATACTGGTTTCCAACAGAAGAAATATACTTAATTACCATCCATAAATTATACCCAGAACAAAACACCAGTCAAAACGTTTCGTAGGTATTTAGCATGTAGTAGTGAAATCTTTTCTTTAAATTATCCTTACCGTCACCTGAATGAAATTTTTTTAATCATTTTTAAAGTAAAGTAAATATTAGGATGTGTTTGATATCATTTTATAAAACTATTTTCGTTTTATAAAATAAAAAAAATAAAAAAACGTAAAAAACGTGTTTGATAGCTATGATTTTTGAAAATATTTTCTGTTTGTTTTTTGTTTTTAAAAATAAAAAATGAAAAATAATTATTTATTATTCTTTTTGTTTTTTTTTTTTTTAAATTTTTTTATCTGTTTTTAACTTATAATTAACTTTAGAAAAATATATTTTTGAAAACAGTCATACCAAACAGTTTCTTAAAATTTATTAAAAAGTAAAAACAAGGAAAATAGATATGTTTTAAAAATATTAGAAAATGATTTTTAAAAACAGTTTTATAAAATGGTACCAAATACGCCCTCAGGTTTCGCTTCGATAACTCATCCGTTTTGGAGTAAATGCTAAAACTGGAATGTGTTAGTGAACTAGGTAAATTTTGAATTTTATACTTCCCCTTATCTTCTATGGCTATTGTGACCTCATTGGTCACAAGTTAGGTGATAGATGCATTATTTGCACTATTTGGATATTCTAATTCATTGATTTCTTGTTAGTTTTCATATCATTATGCTTTGATTTTATTTGTTTATGAGTTTCTTAGAAGTTTTGAAGTGTATTCAACCAAAGAAGAAGAATGGAGTTCATTACGACACGAAATGAACAAGTTAAGTTCTGCCAATGGAGAAGGGCCAAAGACCAAATTCAACTCATTCAAATCTAGGAGTTCTTAATACCATTTTGAAGAGAACGAGAAGACGAAGCCAACGCAAAAAAAAAACGAGGTCATTTGGAGTCTGTACGAGGAAGTTATGAGCAAAACAACCGAAAGAAAATAATGAAACACTCAGCATCACAATCGGGAGATAACAAGGGAAAATTACCTACCGATTATAGGCAGTTTTGGGTACAGAAAAACTTCGTTTTTGAGCTCCAAAAATCGGTAGTTGACATAGAAATCGAGTCTACCGGTTATAGCAAAGTTATCTACCGATTATGGATAGTTATCTACCGATTATGGCAAGTTTTGGTCATAGGAAGGTCATATTTTGATCTTTTATAATCGGTAGATAAGGAGGATGTCTTGACTACCGATTATGACTCGACGGGAGGCACTTCTAAGAAACGTTTTTGACTTCTAAATCAAGGTATCATGGTCCCATTACGACTCTAATACCTAGATATGATGAAGACTATATAAGAAGACTTCCACAACCCTAAAGAGATACTATTTGACACTTGAAAACACAAGGAGAACAAGAAGCTAGGGCTTGGAGTTGGGATTGAAGACCACGATTTCTAAGGTTTGCTTTACTTGTTTTCTTTATTAATTTATTATTTTCCATGGATTTTGAGAAATCCATGATGAACTAAACCTTTCTTATTGGTTAGAGATGTATTCCTAAGTTGAAAAACATGTTTATTAATTGAAGTATTCATTCTCATATGTTCATAAACTCTTCAATATCGCTTATATTCTACCGCTTATAAGACCTTGTACAATGGATTGCTTGTTTATTTAAGTCATGAATTAGATGAGCATGCATTGACATCTATAGTTAAACTAGGGTTTGAGATCCATAATTGTCGAAAGATCCTTGTTACAAGTAGCATAACTTAATTGTTAATGACGGGATGTTACCATGCAATTATGCGTAGAAGCGTGACCTAGGTTAAATCCGTGTGGCTCTTGCGCCGGATTTCTTAGAATAACCTCAACTCAGAAAGACCATTGCTTTCATTGGGTTAAACTTGATTGGCTCTTGCGCCAAGTTATTCGTTGAAAAGGATTCAAAGAGTGGCTCTTGCGCCTTTGATGATAATAGGAGTTTTGCCGGAGTAAGCCTGCGATAGGATGCTTTAGGGTTATTGATATTGAGAGTGCATGAATTTTGAGTATGATTTAGTTGATGACATGTTGGAAAATGGAATATGAACTCTCTAACTAGTGTTCCTTATCTCTTGTACTCGTTTTAATCTATTTGTTTTAGTATAATTTAGTTATAATCACAACCAAAATCTTCCTGTTTATATAAGTAATCGAAAGTAATTAACAATCACCTGCCTCTCTGTGGGAACGAACTTGTTCTTGTTACTATACTCTAATGTATATTACTAAAGTAAGAACTTGAATTAATTTTTCTTGGCTGACAACCGACCTAATTTTGGCGCCGCTGCCTGGGAGGTATAGCGGATTGTTATTTTGTTTTGATTTCTTATATCTAGTTTTTAATTTAGTTTTAAGAATTTTTTTTAGGTACTATTTCTTTCGCGAATGCTTAGAGAGGGTAGACCAAGTCCCATTGGTATACGACTTCGATCAGGCACTTTACTAAGAGATTTCGTTCGAGCAGTGAACACTCAATTTCCTCCAATTACATCGTCAAGTGAGTTCACAGATTCAGACGTAGAGGAAGAACAAGAAACAATGGGTGATACAAATCGTACACTCAAAGACTTAGCTTCTCACAAGTTAGATCCGCAACAGTGGTGTATTCAGACGACATCTACATTTGAGATCAAGCCAGGGTTGATTCGAGAACTTCCAAAGTTTCATGGAATGACTACCGAAAATAAACATTTGATGGATTTCCATAACATAGTCATGGCCGTGCTACCAGCAGAGACTGATGCTGATGGAGTCATGTTACGAGATTTTCCATTCTCCCTGATGGATACTGCTAAGGAATGTTATACTATTTACCTTCTGGTAGTGTCATAAATTGGAATGGTCTGAAGAAACTCTTTTTAGAGAGATACTTTCCTGCATCAAAGGCGAATCAGATTCGTAAAAAGATTTGTGGCATTAAGCAGATGGAAGGAGAGACATTGTATGAATATTGGGAGCGTTACAAGAGATTGGTGGCTAGCTGCCCACATCATCAATTCAGTGATTTATTGATCATCCAGTACTTCTATGAGGGTCTTCAAGCAAGTGACAGAAATCTTCTCGACGCTGCAGGTGGTGGTGCATTAGTGAACAAAACAATAACTCAAGCTAGAGAGTTAATTGAGAACATGGTAGCAAATTATCAACAATTCTCAAGTCGTGGGTCAGAACCACTCGTCAGAAGGGTTAATGAGGTTACTTCTTCACCGCATTTAGAGCATAGAATTGGTAATATGGAGAAGATGATGCAACAAATGGCAACAGTAATCATCCTCTCTAATGAAGAAGAAGCCGAACAGGTGAATGCAGTATTCCCAAATCTGCAGAAAAAATGGTATGATCCTTATTCCAACACTTATAATCCAGGGTGGAGAGATCATCCAAATTTCAGTTATGCGAACAAGCAAGCCGCAGCTTCGAGGCCGGTTTTCAATCATCCAAATGGGTTAGAACAGCAAGTACAACCTCCACAACAAGCTCAAAACTCATAATCATCGGAGATGCTCTCCATGATGAAGAATATGACAGCGTTGATGCAGAAAAATCAGCAGACAACTGATAATGCAATCAGAGAATTACAAACGCAAGTGGGCGCTATGACAACTGAAATTAATCATCTGAAATCACATAATAGTGGGAAACTACCTTCTCAACCTATCAATCCAAGAGAAAATGCCAACGCTGTGACATTGAGAAGTTTTACACAAACTGTGCAACCAGAGGAAGATGAGAAAAACAAAGACCCGAAAGGGACGGTTTTGGAGAAATAGATTACAGACTCTTCCCAAAACGATGAGGTACCTAAAGAGAACTCTAAACCTCATGTTTCTACTTATGTTCCTCCTTTACCTTTTCCTCGCAAGTTTTCTAACTCTAAAAAGGCGGAACAAGATAAGGATATCTTAGACATTTTCAAGAAGATTCATGTGAATATTCCACTCATAGATGCGATTAAAAAAGTCTCCAAATATGTGAGAATTTTGAAGGACTTGTGCACCAATAAACAAAGATTAACCAGTAATGAGGTAATGGGAGTGGGGGAGAATGTTTCGGCTATCTTGCAAAAGAAACTCCCACTGAAATGTAAAGATCTCGGTAGTTTTGTTATTCCTATTGTTATTGGTAACACAACGTTTAATAAGGCTATGCTTGATTTAGGAGCATCAATAACTGTTTTTCTTGCATCTATATATGAATATCTTAATTTAGGACCTTTGAAAAAAACTGGAATTGTTTTACAATTAGCTGACCGTTTTAATGTATACCCTAGAGGTATCGTTGAAGATGTGCTTGTGCGGGTTAATCAGCTAGTCTTTCCAGCAGATTTCTGTATATTGGAGATGACAGATGGATCAACTGATTCGTCTATACCGTCGCTACTGGGACGTCCATTCATGCGAATGGAAAGAACAAAAATTGACGTCTATAATGGGACATTCACAATGGAATTTGATGGAGAAATAATACGTTTCAACATATATGAGGCGATGCGATATCCTAGTGATGTTCATTCTTGTTTCTCTATTGATGTTATTGACTCTTTAGTTCAACAAATATTTAATTTGGGGAGTAATGATCCATTGGAGACTATTATCACGAGGAGTGTGGGTTTTAAATATCTTACGGATCCAAGAACCGAGCTTAAATTATGGGATGAATTTGAGGAAGCTATTTGTGAACTCAATTCGTTGCAACAATGCCCACCAACTCATGATATTTCATTTATATCTTTACCATACACTAATGAAAAATTGTTGCCATATGTCTGCAGGCTCCTAAACTAGAAATTAAGCTTCTCCATGATCACCTAAAATATATGTATTTGGGTGATAATGAGGAGTTGCCGGTAATAGTTTCTAAAGAACTAACTGAATTGCAGGAACAAAGACTTCTTCGGGTGTTGAAGGAGTATAAAACGGCTATATGATGGACAATTGCTGATATCAAAGGAATAAGCCCTTCTACGTGTATGCATAAAATACTACTTGAGGAGGGAACAAAGCCTACACGGGAAGCTCAACGTCGTTTGAATCCTCCAATGATGGAAGTAGTAAAGAAAGAGATACTTAAGTTATTAGATATGGCAGTTATCTACCCCATTTCTGATAGCAAGTGGGTGAGCCCGGTACAAGTTGTACCAAAGAAGTCAGGCGTTACAGTAGTGCAAAATAAAGACAATGAACTTGTCCCAACTCGAGTGCAAACCGGTTGGAGAGTTTGTATTGATTATCGAAAGCTTAATGCAACTACTAGAAAAGATCACTTTCCTTTACCTTTTATGGATCAAATATTGGAGAGATTGTTAGGACACTCGTATTACTGTTTTCTTGATGGTTATTCAGGTTACAATCAGATTGTTATAGCACCTGACGATCAAGAGAAGACTACTTTTACTTGTCCTTTTGGAACATTTGCATGCATACAAAAGGATGCCTTTTGGTTTGTGTAACTCACCCGCTACCTTCCAAAGGTGTATGGTAAGTATCTTTTCGGATTACATTGAAAAACATTATCGAAGTTTTTATGGATGATTTCAGTGTGTATGGTGATTCATTTGACTTGTGCTTGGATAACCTTACATTGATTCTTAAACGATGTGTTGAAACTAATCTTGTGCTAAATTGGGAGAAGTGACATTTTATGGTAACTCATGGCATTGTTTTAGGCCATATTATATATTCTAAAGGCTTGGAAGTTGATAAATCTAAGCTCAATCTTATTCGCGCTCTTACCCCTCCCACTACGGTGAGGGAGATTCGTGCTTTCTTGGTCATGCAGGATTTTATCGCCGGTTTATCAAAGATTTTTCCAAGGTTGCGTCACCATTATGCCATTTATGATAAAAGGACGTGGTTTTTAACTTTGATGAGAAGTGTTTGACGACATTCAATCATTTGAAAGAACTTTGATAACAACCCCTATCATTAAACCACCAGATTGCAGCAAGCCATTTGAGCTAATGTGTGATGCCAGTGACTATGCGATCGGTGCAGTTTTAGGCCAGCAAACTGGGAAAATACCTCATGCCATTTATTATGCTTCCAGAACGTTGAATGAGGCCCAACAAAACTACACGACCGCGGAAAATGAGTTGTTAGCAATCATTTTTGCATTGGAGAAATTTCGTTCTTATTTACTTGGTACGAAAGTTGTTGTGTTTTTTTATCATGCAACACTTAGGTACTTACTTACAAAGAAGGAGGCGAAACCAAGGCTCATTCGATGGATAATATTCCTCCAAGAGTTTGATCTCGAAATTAAAGACAAAAAAGGAATTGAGAATACCGTTGCGGATCACTTGAGTCGTCTTACTGTAGACGAAGAAGCTATCCTGTTATGTGAAAGCTTTCCAGATGAGAAACTCTTCTTAATTGCAGTTTCAGAACCATGGTATGCGGATATTGTGAATTATTTAGTGTCTAAACAAATCCAAGAAATTTGTCTCGTGCTGAGAGAGACAAACTTAAAAAGATAGCGAATCAATATATATGGGATGATCCATACCTGTGGAAACATTGTTCAGACCAAATTATGCGAAGGTGCGTACCCGAATCTGAATACAACTTTATCTTGTCTTTCTGCCATTCATACGCTTGTGGAGGACACTTTGGGGAAAAGAGAACTGCTTTGAAGGTACTTGAAAGTGGGTTCTATTGGCCCACTTTATTTATAGATGCATATGTATTTTGCACAACTTGTGATAGATGTCAAAGAACGGGCAATCTAGGGGCTCAAAATCAAATGCCACAAAAGTTTATTCTTTTCGTTGAAATTTTTGATGTATGGGCCATTGATTTTATGGGTCCTTTTATTAATTCTTTTGGTAAATTTTACATCTTACTCGCTGTTGATTATGTCTCGAAATGGGTGGAAGCTAAGGCCACCTTTACTAACGATTCTAAAGTGGTTACATATTTTGTTAAAGAACATATTTTTACAAGATTTGGAACTCCAAGAGCCATAATCAGCGATGGGGGATCACACTTTCGAAACAAGTTCTTCCAGAGTTTGTTGAAAAGGTATAACATATCTCACAAGATTTCTACAACATATCATCCACAAACAAACGGGCATGCAGAAGTCTCTAATCGAGAGGTGAAGTCCATTCTAGAGAAAACAGTGAATCCATCAAGGAAGGATTGGAGTTTACCTCTCAATGATGCATTATGGGCATACCGAACAACATACAAGACTCCTATTGGGATGTCCCCATATAGACTTGTGTACGTAAACCTTGTCATCTTCCTATTGAAATCGAGCATAAGGATTTTTGGGCTATTCAACAATGCAACATGGAGATGGATGGGGCTGGTAAACAAAGGAAGCTTCAATTGAGTGAACTAGAAGAGATTCGTAATGATGCATATAAAAGTTCACGAATCTACAAGGAGAAAACAAAGGCTTTTCATGATAGTAGGATTTCTAGAAAATAATTTATTGTTGGACAAAAATTTCTCTTGTTTGATTCTCGCCTTCATTTATTTCCTGGAAAATTGAAGTCTCGTTGGATAGGACCCTTTGTTGTTTCTAACGTTTTTACTCATGGTGCAGTGGAGATTCGTAGATTGTTAACAGGGAAGGAGGTTAAAGTGAATGGGCATCGTTTGAAGCCCTAGTATGAACCGTTTGAACATGAGAGGGTTGAGATCAATTTAGTAGATGCATTCCCTCTGGAGGAGTAACAAGGAATGCCAAGTCGAGCTAAAGATGTTAAACTAAGCGCTAAATGGGAGGCAACCCATTGGTTTTGTATTTTATCTTTATCTTTTGATTTTTATTAGTTTTTCATATCATGTTAGGATTTCCCATCTTGATTTTACATTAGAGGAATCAATTTACATTGAGGACAATGTAAAGTTTAAGTGTGGGGGAGTAATTAAGCATATAAATTTTTAATATTTGCTTTTGTAGGTAGAATTTTAAAACTTTTTTACATATTTGCATGAAAACCTTCAACTTTTAGAAATTTTAGAGTCACTTAGTATACTTCTAGATACATTTACATACGGAGTTCTAACCGAAATAACTGAACTTAAAAGTATTAGAGAACAATATTCGGAGTGCTCAGCCGGTAAGAGGCTAGAGCTGACAAAAATGGACTTAAACTACCGGTAGAGAATACAATATTAGAAGAGTTGATCATTCAATACCCATGAGTGAGGCACCAAACCTTCAATTGTCCATTTAGAGTGTTTCATCTGCGCAAATTCCGGGTAGAATGATGAGCTACCTAACCTCGCACCAATTTCGGCACTACTTTTTGATCTCTTGAGTGCTATTTCTATCAATCATTAGGGTGCCATCAGAATCGCTAACTCTATCTTGTAGTCTTGTTTGCAGTTGGCACCATTATCTCAATAACAACAGGTCCATAGAAACATATAATCATCAACAAGCGGAACATCAAAAATTTGAAGGAAAGTTGAAGACAGTCAAGGCAAATTTCATATTCAAGTAAAACAACTATACAATTAGTATAATTATGTATACATGTTGAAGACTTATGTACAAAAAGCGAAAGAAATCAAAAGATGTGAGTTAGTGAAGTTCATGATATCGAGGCAATACAAGTTGTGAAGAATCAAGTGGTAAAGTTTGTGTCCCACGGCCGTAGTAGTTTCATCATTTTATTTATTTTTCAGTTTATATTTTTAATCATAAAAAAAAGAAAGAAAAAAATAAAAAAAATAAAAAAAATGATTATCATTGCTTTAGTGTATATTTTATTTTGTATTCATTCAATAAGGCCGTGGGGAAGAAGAAATCTATAAAGAAGCTTCAAACAATAAGAAATTGAGGAAAAAAGTTACAAATTGTCAAGGTTCTACGAAGTTCAAAAGTTCATCATCAACAGTTGAAGACCGAAGACGTTTCTATTGGATGCTGTGAGAGCGGTGCTGATTTCCGATCGGGTGAGAAGGTAAGTAAGCATTCCCATCCTCTCATAGTGGTTGATTTCCTTTATTAGAGGTCACTAGAAAAACAAAAAGGGCACTAGTACAAATATGGGCTTTGGTGACAGTTCACAATCCGAAACCATGACAGTTCACTAATGAACTGTCACAAAAGAATAGGTTATGAGATATATGCAACATTTTTTTACTAAAACTCACACCAATAGCGGAAAACAATCGTGACAGTTTTTTAGCTGTTACTAAACAATTATACAATGACAGTTTTTGTAGAAAAATGCTACCTTATATTGATGTATAATAACAGTTATAAACTGTTACTATTCTCAGGCTATTGTAATTGTTTTAACTAAAAACTGTTATCGAAGTGTAACCTTATAGGTAACAGTTCTTTAAATCACCGCCACTTCCATTTTAAGTGACAATTCTGATTGAAACTGCTACCGTTCATATAGCCTCTCATATTTCAAACGCACGATGTTGTTACAGTTGAGTCCTAAACTGGTCGTGGTATGTTTCCTTAGTGGGTCTCTCTTGACGCCCCTTCGCCTCTCAATTCTGTTGAAAATCGCAAAAGAAGCTCTTAAGCACAATTTGTCAATACCATCCATCTCCATCTATTTCCAAAGATGAAAAACCTAATCTCTTTCAATAATTCTCAAGCAGATCTCATCTCCCTCTTTTCATGGTTTTTTCTCTTTGGGGATCTTCTTTTTTTCTTTAATCTAGGGTTTATCATTTGCTTCAATCTTTATCTCTCGATCACTCAATATCAATCCCGCTTGCTCTGAGCTTTTCAATTTTGTTCTTGTGTACAGAAATCGAACTTTAAAGTTCTCCCTCTTTTATCTCCATTAGAAACTCCATGAATCTCTGGATTTTTGTTACTTTTGATTCTTAAGAAGAGAAATATGGTTTACGAATTTGGTGCTTTCTGCTTCTCAATCTGAAGTTGCAGAATCTTAAAGTAGAAAAACAACTAATAAGATATGGGTATGTTGACTCAGTTCAGATTTTATATGGTAATTATTCCCTCTTACGTTGAAGAAATAAAATTGGGCTTCTTTTTTGAAACCTAAAACCCCAAATCCTTCTTTCTTCTTCAACTTCCCCCTTTTTTTATTTCAAACCATTTTCATGCCTAGGATTCTATTGATTCTCCCTCTATATAGGAGTAGTGAGTTTTAGGGTTTCATTATTTAATACTCTCTATGTAGTTGTAATTGGCATGCATATTAGTAGAATATTTCAATCTTCACTGCAGAGGTGAACCCAAAACAAAACCCTATTTTACGATATTAGAGGAGTTTAAGATATTAGAGGAAAGATGGGTCAATTACAGATTAGACCTTGATTTAGTGTTTTTCAATTGTTATTTTTATGGTTTATCAATTTTTTAGGGTTTTTATTTCGAAAGTTTGATTTAGTGTGTTAGGATACTAA
This sequence comes from Papaver californicum, assembly GCA_023531435.1. Taxonomy (NCBI): domain Eukaryota; kingdom Viridiplantae; phylum Streptophyta; class Magnoliopsida; order Ranunculales; family Papaveraceae; genus Papaver; species Papaver californicum. The sequence continues at coordinate 8,836 of JAJJMC010019894.1, read as the reverse complement.
AGAAGAGTTTTCAAAGTAAAGGAATATTTGATTTTTGTTGTGGTAGAGTCATGGCTGCTGAGAAGCTTAGGGATTTAAGTCAACCGATTGATGTTTCGGAACTGGATGATGTGGTTTGTGGCATTTTCAACTTTTGTTGTTATTAGATTTTACTCCAAGATCATTTTTGTAAAAAAAGGGAATAGACTTTACTTGTTTTATATCAACCTGAAAATCACCAGATGACTTACATCTATCCCGACGGTAATCTTACTTAAGGGTTAGCATTCCAAAGCTAACCCTATTTGCTGAAGTTGATGCTCTTTTGAATTTGTTTAATGATTCTTGTAGGGAGTTGATTGATCTTAGACAACAGGTACGGTATTGTGGGGTTGGAATGATAGATTGTTGTTATGTTACTAGTTTCGTTGTATTTCAGGTTTACATAATGAGTATATTTGTTTTGAAGGTTGATTCAAAACTGTTGAATCTGAAGAAAGAGGTTTCTGTTCAGGACTCTAAGCATCGGAAGACACTATCTGAGGTTCTCCCTGTCAAAATTATATATTTTTTTTTGTGTTGGTTTCTGCGTCTTTAGATAGCATTTTGGTGCAAGAGGATACAAAGGAATGATAGTTTGAAACTTTCAAAATAACATACACTTCATCCTAATTGTATGTACTGAGTCACTTATAAGTTATGACCGTAACATCCATATTGTGTTATGATATTGATTCCTGGATACTATACACACCATAGGCCAATATGGACTTTAATTTTCAAATTACTAGGTCTGACGACAATGAATAAGCACACAACACCTACTTGAAGTATCCCAGTATTATCTACTGTGACTGGTCGTCAAAATAGGTGTTTCTAAAATCACCAGACTTCTTCAGAAGATTACCTCATCAAAAGTCATCTATAATTTGTATTTAGCTTCAAGTGTGGATTACTAACATTGGCTCTTTGTCCCTTCCAGCTCGAGAAAGGTGTAGATGGCCTATTTGACAGCTTTGCAAGGATGGACTCATGTATATCTAGTGTTGGGCAAACTGCTGCAAAGATCAGACATCATCTGCAGGTAAACTACTTATGGGTATTAGTTTTTGATTTTTTGTTGATTTTATCATCTCAATTTAGTGAAAATCGTTTCTTTTTTTTTAGTAAAAATTGTTAATTTTTGAGCTTAGTATGTGGAAAGATCAGTACAAATAGTTCCTTTTGAGGTTTGTATGTAAGAAGAATCAATAAAAATGGTTCCTTTTGAGCTCTCTGTATGTGAGAGGATTAAAAAAAAATGGTCTCTTTTTGAGTGGTGGTTGATTTGATCATTTCAACGTAGTAAAAGTGGTTCCTTTTTGGGATATGTATGTGACAAGAAGCAACCAAAAATGGTTCCTTTTAGAGGTTTTCACTTTGTTAGCTAGTGGGCAGCATTGCGGTTTAGGTATCCATCATGTCGATGACAAAGAGCTGAATTTTAGTGTCTGTGTGACCTTATGATAGGGTTAGGTTGCTCAGTTTTCAGTTTTTGTTGCTTATGTTAAATGTTAAATTACGACAGTTAGATGAGCGAATTTTTTATTGATTTATGGGTAATTTTCCTTTTTTTTCGTCTTTTTTTAACATTTTGATTTAGGGTTATTAAAAATCGCCTTTTTCCCAAATTGCGGTATTTTGTTTTTGTTTACTTTCTATAAAAACCTTTTCCAGTTTCTTCTTGAAAAGCCTACTGTATATGCTCTTTATAGAGCCTGTTTACTTGGTGGTTTGTTAATAATATGAAATCCAAGTTAGGTCGGTGTCATATTACCTTACCTACAACGAGAGTTTCATCAGTTCAATCGGTGTGTGAATGAAATTTCACTCAAGGTTTGTGGAATATTCAACTTTTGTTGTTATTAGATTTTTTTACTTGTTTGGAATCAACCTGAAAATCGCCAGATGACATACATCTATCCCGATGGTAATCTTACTTAAGACTCAATATGAGGATCCTATTGTTAAATGATGTTTACCTTGTTCTTGTGTGTTGTTCCTTTAGAAATATAATTAATAGTAATTATTTTATATTCTTTTCACATAGGAAGTCCGTGTGCATTGAAGAAGAGATCATGGATAATAAACCACGTTCAAGAATTTGTGACAAGATGTCGCCGGTGTGTTGGTCCAGATTTTGGTATTAAAACATGAAGATATTAGATTTCGATCAACTTTATGATAATGGATATGATTTTCGATTTAATTGTTAATTCCTTTTAGTCGGTACTAAGAGTACTTTATTTTGAAGTCTACCGAATTATGTTAAATCATGTCGTACATTAACTTGTAATCAACTTATTTAGTACAGAACAAGATGTTTTGTACTACTTACTAATTCAATTTAAACACTAAAAAATCTTTCCATAATTATTGCCATTCTGTAATTTTGATATAAATTGTCTCACTGAGCTAGTCACCCACAACTGTAACATGAACTCACTACAATGAGGGTCTAGTGACATTTTCACATGTGTCACAATATAGGATTTACTGTAACAGTTTTCTCAAAAGGTAACCTACTATGACAGGTTCATGAAGAACCTGTTACCTTAGTACAAGAAATTAAAGTTTCGATGACTGTTTTATCTAGAAGATGTTACCGTAACTTATCAACAATGACAGTTTTATGAAGAAATTTTTACCTTAGTATAAGAAATTGAGTTCCTGATAACAGTTTTATTTAGAAAATGTTATCATAAGTTGTCAACAATGACAGTTTTATCAAGAAACTATTACCTTATAGTCAAATTCTGTAACAGTTTTTTATAGACCCTTTCGTAGCAGAGGCTCTAATGACAATGCAATTATTTTTCAAAACTGTCACATTTTGGTGGCAGTTTTTAACTGTCACATAAGCCCATTTTTGTACTAGTGGGGGTTATTTTTCGTCCCACATTCTATGGGATAACATCTTCATATGATTCGGAAGGTTACATTTCCTTCTTACCATTCAACGTGTGCAGGATTTCTATTTTCATTCTTGCCTGCACATATGTGAGAACCATAAAGTGCGTCTTTTGAGTGTCAAATTCATAAAATCTTGTTGGTGAGGCAGAAACATTCAGTCACTCTCGAACCTGGATTTTTTCGTATGGTGGTTTTCTCCTAACTCAAGGGTTAAGCATGAGAATAATATTCTTTATACTTCTAACTTCTTATTGTTAGTGTGCAAAAACTTTATGTCTTCGTAGCTCTTTGGATGCATGTGCTCTGGAATATTTTGAAGTTGAAAATTAGGTTTTGTGGGTATACCTCTTGTAAACCCTCACGAGACTATAACTCGTCCATTAGGGACACCTAGGGGTTTAAAGACTTGTTATACATGCTAAGTGTAACCGTATCCTCAACGAAATGGAATTGTTGTAGTTTAGGTTAGTTTAGATTTGTAGTTTGCTCGAGAACTAGCAAAAGGAAAGTGTGGGGGAATTTGATAGGTGCATTATTTGCACTATTTGGATACTCTAATTCATTGATTTCTTGTTAGTTTTCATATCATTATGCTTTGATTTTGTTTGTTTATGAGTTTCTTAGGAGTTTTGAAATGTATTCAACCAAAGAAGAAGAAAGGAGTTCATTACGACACGAAATGAACAAGGAAGTTAAGTTTTTCCAATGGAGAAGGGACAAAGACCAAATTCAACTCATTCAAATCCAGGAGTTCTTAAAACCATTTTGAATATAACGAGAAGACGAAGCCAACGCAAAAAGAATGAGGTCATTTGGAGTCCGTATGAGGAAGTTATGAGCAAAACAGCCGAATGAAAATAATGAAACACTCAGCATCATTATAGGAGATAACAAGGGAAACTTACCTACCGATTAAAGGCAGTTTCTGGTACAGAAAAACTTCGTTTTTAAGCTCCAAAAATTGGTAGTTAACACGGAAATCGAGTCTACCGATTATGGCAAAGTTATCTACCGATTATGGATAGTTATCTACCGATTATGGCAAGTTTTGGACACAGGAAAATCATATTTTGATCTCTTATAATCGGTAGATAAGGAGGGTGTCTTGACTACCGATTATGACTCGACGAGAGGCACTTCTAAGACACGTTTTTTACTTCTAAATCAAGGTATCATGGTCCCATTAGGATTCTAACACCTAGATATGATGAAGACTATATAAGAAGACTTCCACAACCCTAAAGAGATACTTTTTGACACTTGAAAACACAAGGAGAACAAGAAGCTAGGGATTGGAGTTGGGATTGAAGACCACGACTTCTAAGGTTTGCTTTACTTGTTTTCTTTATTAATTTATTATTTCCATGGATTTTGAGAAATCCATGATGAACTAAACCTTTCTTATTGGTTAGAGATGTATTCCTAAGTTGGAAAACATGTTTATTAATTGAAGTATTCATTCTCATATGTTCATAAACTCTTCAATATCGCTTATGTTCTACCGCTTATAAGACCTTGTACAATGGATTGCTTGTTTGTTTAAGTCATGAATTAGATGAGCATGCATTGACATCTATAGTTAAACTAGGGTTTGAGATCCATAATTGTCGAAAGATCCTTGTTACAAGTAGCATAACATAATTGTTAATGACGGGATGTTACCATGCAATTATGCGTAGAAGCGTGACCTAGGTTAAATCCGTGTGGCTCTTGCGCTGGATTTCTTAGAATAACCTCAACTCACAAAGACCATTGCTTTCATTGGGTTAAACTTGAGTGGCTCTTGCGCCAAGTTATTCGTTGAAAATGATTCAAAGAGTGGCTCTTGCGCCTTTGATGATAATAGGAGTTTTGCCGGAGTAAGCCTGCGATATGATGCTTTAGGGTTATTGATATTGAGAGTGCATGAATGTTGAGTATGATTTAGTTGATAACATGTTGGAAGATGGAAGATGAACTCTATAACTGGTGTTCTTTATCTCTGATATTCGTTTTAATCTATTTGTTTTAGTATAATTTAGTTATAATCACAACCAAAATCCCCCTGTTTACATAAGTAATCGAAAGTAATTAACAATCACCTGCCTCTCTGTGGGAACGAACTTGTTCTTGTTACTATACTCTAATGTATATTAATGAAGTAAGAACTTGAATTAATTTTTCTTGGATGACAACCGACCATTAAGTGAATGCATTCAATTCGCGCATGCTGACCAAGATGATGTTGAACAAGCATAAGTTGATGTTTACACAAGCTGCAAAGTAACAAGTTGATGGAAATATGCAAGAACCTCAATTTCAAGTTCCTCAAATCAAGCCTGATATGGAATTAACATGTCAAGCTCATTGTCAGAACAACCTTCTTCTGAAGTAACCTACTTTTGGAAAAATTGAGTAGAAATTCGTTAGTTTCCCCAAATTGTGACGGGTTGTGTCCACTAGTGAAACCCTTTCAATTTGAATTGAAACTTATCCTAAGAGACATGAATCTCCATGAAGAGACACTTTGTCTTTTTCTAAGAGTCATCAATCAAGTATATAAACCCCACTCATGCTTTATTATAAATACAACAAGGAAACACATATCAAATTATGATTTTACTAGCATTTATTGTTGCCATAATATTAAGAAAGATAAACACTAAATTTGGTTCGCCGTTTTTTAAAGTTTGAAGTGCTTCTACCCGAGGAAGAAAGATCGTAGTGAGGGGCAATACAATATAGAAAAACATGAGGACTTGATTAACAGTCATTGCAAAACAAACTCTCTTCTGGAACTTCAATTCCCTTTTTTCTTAATGAGTCTCTAGTAGGGAGTCTGTCATGAGAAATAAGCCATAGAAAGAAACATATCTTTGGTGGGCATTTCAATTTCCAAATAAAAGTAAAGATGAAACAAGCTTGATGAAAGTTATTTCTAAAGTTAATCAGTCATAAAGAGATTTAACTGAAAATTTCTTATTATTTTTCAGAGACCAATGCAGCTCACCCTCCAAGTTCTAAGTTTAAACGGAAAGAAGAAAGAAGAATTAATTCAACCCTTGCTGAAGCAAGTCTTCTAGGAACTTGAAAGTTTCAAACCACCAACTAACCCACCCATTTCAGCGACAAATAAATGTTTGGCTCTTGTTAAAGCATAAATATTAGGATAACAAGTTTTGATAGGAGAATCATAGATCCAGTTGTCATCTCAAAACCTAACATTAGTGCCCTTGTTAACCTTAAAGCTAGCAAGTTTCAAAAAGGAAGGATTGTACTTCATTATAGCTCTCCAGACTGACTTACCATATGTGCATTTTGGAATTTTTGGAATCTACTGAACTTCACCAGAGCCATACTTCTCCATAATGATAGATTTTTAAAGAGCATTTTCTTCAACTACAAATCTCTAGAAAGTAGAGCTTGGTTATTTTTCTTCAAATTCTTAATGCTCAGACCCCTATACTTCTTTCTCCTGCAAAGAGCACTCCATTTAACAAGATGGGTATTTTTTTCTTCCCTTATTGTCATGCTAGAAAAAACCCCTCATAATTCTCTCAAATTTGTTTATAAAAGATAAAGGCATATCATATAAATACATGGAATAAATAGGAAGACTTGTAAGAACATTATTTATCAGAATGATTTGTACGTAGTTTCTTAATCTTCTAATATTTCTGGTTGTCGTAATTCAGATCAACATTGGTTGCATATAAGAAAATATACAACACTTTGACTTTCAACAAGTTGATGATGATGCTTCAATTCAACAACAACAAGTGATACAAGAAATTAAGCAACATCCCAATTCCTTTCCCAATTCATTAAATCATAATACTAAAACAAATGACAAACTAAGAACCATAATTATAAGAAAACCCAAATATTTTGGATGAATCCTAATTTCCAAAATCCGTTACGTTTTGCTTTCGACATCCGAAATCCTTTATCCACCTTGTAACTAACACACAATGGAAACTAACACACTTTGGTAACTAACACATAATCCGTATGAGCATCCAACTTCTAATCTGGACCATCAAAATCTTTCCATGATCCGTATGATGTGGCTTATCCACCGTTAACATTTTCGTTTTCAAAACCCTAAGAAAAAATTTCTCTTCGTTTTCGTCATTTGCTTTTCTCTCTCTTTGTCTCTCCAATTTGAGTAGCGGAGAAAAACTAGCTAGGGTTCCATCGACTGCACCATCACCACCATCACCGCCGAATCTGGATTTTCAACACCATCACGACGATTACAAACTTATTAAGGTCTTTCAAAACCCTAGCCAGTGATTGCTTTTCCCTATTATAGTTCACAGTTAAATCTTCGAAACCCTTTTCTATAGATCAATTTTATTCTTCCATTCTTGTTGTTGAACACATCAGGTGATGTTAGGTGTTACAATTTTTGTTTAATAATTTGTTTTAAGTTAGGATTTTTTTTTTTACTTGTTATTGTTGTAGCATTAGCATTAGCATTAGCAGAAGACCTTCGGATTTCTCAAAGATCTACGGGTAAAACATTCTCCATCACTTTATCTGATTTGATTCAATTTGTTTTTTTTTAGGTCAAATATTTTTATGGGTTTTCTCTATTTTTTGTGGATATGAGGTTATGTCTAGCTGCTAATTACGTCCAAGGTGGTTGATGTTATAAATGGGATTTTCACTAAGCTTTTTTGGATAGGTTACAAGTTCAAGCTAGATTGTCTTCTCAACCAATATTAAGGTTGATTGCTGCTCCTTCCCAGTGACCTCTAAAAAGATTTCTTTTAGTAAGATTTCTTTTGGGTTTATATCAGAATCGTTGATTCATGGTGGTTAGCTGTAATATTTGGTTGATATATGCTGTCGACTTAAAAGGGGCAGTTGTAGTTACTGTTGGTAATAGGGCAGTTGTAGTTATTAGTTAAGGCTTGCATACTCTCTTTGTTCGTCTGGATGACGTAGTTCACCTCTTGTAAGGATTTTTAGGCTCCCAAGCGGGCTGCTCTTCTTTAAAAAGGTGCACTCACTTTGGTCCATCTCTATGGATGCCATATCTAGAGAAAACCTCTGTTGGGATGCATAATCTATGTGGTCATGTTTTTCAATTCAAATTATGTTATTGTAGGAGTAACTGATAGACACATTTTAGTGTCTAATTTGCACCTTAATTTCTAGTGAGTTAGTATTCGATTTTGTGTCTATTACGTGTTTTATTGCTTTTGTAGGTACATTAGAAGAATAAAGATTTGTGGAAAAATTGGCTCAAAAAGTGTTCAAGGCACCCAGGAAAATGGATCAAAGCACCCACACTTTGGATTGGGGCACCCCTGGATCGGGTCAACCCATCGGGTCAGCCCAGCGAGCTGGATCGGGCCGTCACCGGGTCAACTCATCGGACTCGTCTGTTTCACTGGCAACACAAAAGCAACGTGAAAATTTGGTTTCTTTTGCTTCCAGATTGTTCCAAATGATAGTAGATAACCCACATAAGTTAGAACAATCGAGAAACATCAAAAGATCCCGTGAAATCAGTGTGTAAATCATGTATTTGGCCGAATTTGATTTCGATTAGGATTGGGATTTGTGGGCTGTTCTAGAGAGTTCTATTAGGTTTAGAACTCTCTCTAGGGTTTCTACTATCTATAAATACCAAGAGAAGCCAAGAAAATCGAACACAAAAAAGCTTAGAGAAGATTTTAGAGATTTCCGGTCAATATTCCGTCACCGCCGACGAGCTGCTGCTGCACCGGCCGGCGTGTTCTTCATCCATCACTGCCGGAGAAAAAGACTCAGTAACATTTATATGTGTTGCTGATTTGAATTTTCCTGTCGTCTATTGCTTCAAACCATTTGTTGTTTAAACTTTTCTGTAACAGCTGAACCCTCTTCTGTAACGCTTATAAGCGTATCAAATCAGCTGTTACAGCGTTATTCA
>JAJJMC010019889.1:0-17094 GCA_023531435.1 Papaver californicum | reverse complement strand
TTGTTTATTTCTTTCCTTCATCTTGTTGTTGAGTTCGTCTGAGTGGGAAAGTATTTTAGGCTATACAATACTTGTATCAGGCAGTTTTATCCTGGACACAACTTCACTATTGGGTATTTAGTATCACTCATTTTTGAGGCGTACCGGTGAATTATTGTGTTAAGGACAGTTTGATGATCAAGTGACTCTGCCCTCAAATCAGTGTTTAAATTTCAGGGGTGGTAAGAAATAGTTTGTCACTTTTATAGATGATTGTACTAGGTACTGTCACACATATTTGCTTAAAGGTAAGGATGATGCCTTAATGATTGGATTCAGAGAAGCCTATATATGATAACCGCAATTGAGAATGTTGAAGGCATAAGAAAGGGGTCTAATAAAATAAATGAAAATATAACGACGTTTAAAAAATAAAATGTAAAAGAAATATTAAAAAAATTTATAAAGTTAAATATAAAATATGAGATGAACATCTGACGTCTATGAGCCGTGGGTTCATTTTTACTGTCACGCGTACAACCGCCTGACAACATGACTTTTTAAGATTTTCATATAAATACCCTAATTCCCAAGTCACAAAAAACTTCTTTGAGAAATTAAACCAAACACGTAGCCATTAGACAACTAACATGCTCTACAATCAAATTGACTTCAACTGCTGGAAGAATATCTCCCATTAAAGATAAAACTCCATCTATAACATCCAACAATATTAAGTTAAATATAGTTTACATGATTGAGCAGATAGGTACACGTATTCATAATAAAGCTCATTATTACCTCCATGCAGGTTAAATGGACCAATTAGACTGCAATCATACCAAAAAAACTCATCGCTCTGTAAACATACTAAAGAAGATCACTACCCACATATTCTCTTTCAATAATCTCACAATCTGAATACTCATAAGCTCAGATCTAAATCGATTTTAATTTTAAATTTGTTTTGATTGATTCTTTCATTTTAATGTTTGTCCTAGGTTCTTGTTTAACCATTGTATAGGAGGTTCAATTTTTTCATTGGACTTTAGTGTTTGTGTTTAGGTTAGAAGCAGACGAAGAAATGAAAAATAGGATTTATGTTTTTCTCTGATATCAAATATTTGTTCTTGATTTGAAAGGACTGAATACTATAGTGCAAAAACTTGCAGGGGTTAAAAATAAAGGAAATATACCGAATATAATAAAATACACTCATTACATCTTCAGATTTTAATCTTTAGGAAAGCACATCCAATGGCTAAAAGATGTGAATTCATAATAGTTGTCACGTGGATGTGCCGTGACAGCAGGACTCTATCATATATTATCCCACTCTTACACTGCCCACCTGCATATTTTGACTCTTTTGAGATTGTTTCCTTCGTTGTCCATTTTACATTTTATCTTTAGAGCAAGGACTATGGTGGTTGAAAGTCTCTCTCAAAATAAAAGATTTGATCAAATTTGATCCTACTACGGGTATAGAGAAACCCCCTTTCACCCCAAACTCAATCAGAGTCTCGTTCATTTTATCGTATAGTCCATTATCCCCTGGGACGGAGCCAACGGGTGCTTGTGGGGTCTGTAGACCCCACAAGATTTTGGATTTTATTAGGGATATGCTTGAAATTTATTATAGATTTTATTAGGATAATTTTTATATTTTGTAGGTGCAAATATATATGATAGAAATGAATATTTATGTTACTAATGGGGTCAAAATTTTAATGAATGTTAAAAAAATTTGGTTGACCTTATGACTAAATTGCTCTGGCTCCGTCCCTGATTGTCCCTCTATTCCATGGTGGATATTGCACTCTTTCAATTAGACTTTATTTTATTTTAAAAGGGATAGATTCTAAAACAATCTATCACATAGTCCTTGCTCTTGCGGATAGTCCTTGCTCCTGCGGTCTCTATTCTTAATGTTTTCCGTACTTGCTAATCGCTAACTAGACAAGTTTTGAAAACGTTTCTCTTTTGTACATGCTCATCATTAGCATTGCATGTGAACTTTGTTTTGTTGATCTAATTATTAATCTACATTCACTTTAATTACAGTAGATTAGCATAACGTAACACTTTCTTATGGTATGTGCTGTTCTCTCTTCTTTTTTGTTTAGTCTAATATTCTGTATGGTCATTGTTGTTTTCTTTTTGTATTTTTTGTTGATGAAGTATATCAAGAGAATAGACTTGCCTTGTTAAGGTTGGCTAATGTTACCAAGTTAGTTGGAACTTAGGATTAGCCGAGTATGATAAAAATAAGATAAAAATAAGACTGAAACATAAATCAATATTTTCGGACACGACAAGTCAGGTACGTAGACCCAGTTACCTAATGGTGGTGATCGTCGTGATAGATCCGCTGATAGAAATCAAAATGAAAACTAACAAAAATAATTTGATGCAACGGATAATAATGAAACTAAAGAGAACACAAAGAATGCGAGCAGACTCCATTAAGTTTTTCTTCAGCTTCGTTTGCCATTTCTTAAGATGTGGTAAGTAGAAGAAGATTGACGCAGTGAAGTCTAAGAGAACACAAAGAACGCGAGCAGACTCCATTTATGTTTAAAAATTTCTACCTATGCTTATGGTTCTTAATCTATATTCTTGGTGTCCGTCTACTAATGTCAAATGGTGTTTCCTTTACTCTGACATGGTTGGCTTCCTTGGGAATGGATGTCGTTGAACAACCTGCTTCGATTAATTCACTTGAACTTGAATTAAGGCTTCTGCTTCGACAATATTGCCAATAATCTTCCTCGAACAGTTTTCAGGTTTTTGTTATGTTTGCTTTGTCTTTTCTTCCTTCCCCCTTTTCTACACTTCTTACCTTTTAAACGAAGGCGACGGATCGCAGGATCAGCCCAACCTTTTCCCCATTCTGAGAAGGTGGAAAAAGATTTTTGTATTGTTGTCGAGAGTAACATGTCTGCCTCAGGGCAAACATTGAAAGCTGCCTCAGGATCAGACTGAAGAAACTTCAGTCCCAACTCTGTAAGCTCCGGGAATTTTATGGAAGGTCGAACCTGAACAAAAGTTGGAGAATTACAGGTGGCCATTATTTTTCTGAAAAGTCTCATTAAAAGGCTAGAGAACTATTGGCGCAACAGACCAATGGGCATTCAATTACTTACCATGTAAGCCCCCTCTTGTATGTACCCCTTATCTTCTAATACGCGAGCAAGACCTTGCCACCATAACCGATCAGTTGCTGCATATTTCGGGAACTGTCCAAATAAATATCACATCAAAACTTGTCTACTCAAATGTGAAAGTAATGGTTTTACTGGCAAAGGATAATATTTACATCCAAAATGTCTCAACTATAAATATAAATAAGAGGGAAAACCACGATTCTAGAACTACCTGTTCCCTTATTGTGCTGACCAATGTCTTGAAGTCCAGCTTTTCTATGGGTCTCCCTCTAGATAGTTCATCATCATAAGAGCCATCCCCATACCTCATATGCTCCTAAATTCAATAGATCTCAATCTCAGATAAAGATAACATGTCGTGAACATCCAATTAATAAATGTAAGTCAAAAATACCTTGAGATGTAAAACAATCCTTTATAATAATCTGCAACTATAATATGCAATCAATATACAAAAGCATTACATGGTAGACTAGGGATCTTTTCTTATAAACCAAGGATTCTGGGTGAAAGAGAACGAAAAAAAATAAATAGATAAAAGGGGTTTCCAGGCTCATACTAAAATTGCATCTGTCATAACCGAGTCTGAACCACGTTTCTTACAAGATAATTGCAGTTTGTGTCATATGACTCGCATCAATGATCAACTAACTCAACTAAAAATGCCAAACTACTTGGTGCTTATTGATTGTTTGAATTCTAAAAAGAATGATGTCTAGAGTAACATGTTAGAATCCTTATGCACGCATAGTGATACAGTCAAACTGCTGAAGAAAGACTCACACATTGAGCTGCAAGTACCCGCAAGAAAATATCTGTCTCGGTCTTCAGGTTTTGCGGTTCAGGAGGTCCAGCCACACACACATCACACCTGACAATTTTTACCAATGGTCTTCCGTTCAAAGAAACTAACATCAGAGATTCACTAAGTAAGGATTCAATATGAAGGTTGGGCGACTTACAAAAGACACTTCTCATGACCAAAATCTTCTCCAAAGTATTGTACAAGTGTCTTAGCTCGGCAAGTTGAATTACCCATACCGAACCTACAGATGACATCAAAGCAGATGGTATCTTTAAATGTTCATAGAACAATAAATAAACTCATATGGTCAAGGAAAAGGAGGTGCACATGAATTCTCTAATGAAGAGCGATACAAAACCTGAAGCAATCAGATAACATTTTATATGCTTGTTTTGTCTGTTCTTCACTCCGTTTACTCGGCAGAAGCGTAGGTGTTCTTGATAGGTTAGCATATAGAACTGCTTGACAGAAACCAGAAGTTTATAAAAGATTATGGAGAAATAATCATATGGATAGTAGGAAAGTATAAGCTAAGTGCATAATGTGTGAAATAGTGTATGAAAGGTCTTCTAACTTCCTCATGCATCATATACAAACATCTCGAGAAACATCTTAGAGGAGATTTCCTCACTCCAAAAGTGATTGCTAGTTTACTTGGATAGACAGTTTGCTTTAATACTATAGTGCAAGCATGAAGCTGAATATAGAAGAACTTACTGCAATCTGCTAATTTTCCATCCCTTCCCGCTCGACCTGCTTCCTGATAGTATGCTTCCAAACTCTGTCATCAAAGAAACGGATAATGAAGAGCAAATGTTAGATGCCTGTTATAGGAAATGATTAAATACTTACTGTAGTGCTGAGATAAATATTTCAATTGCTCAGAGATATAGACCTGTGGCCAACCATAATGAATGATTTTCCGTACGTTTGACTTGTCTATCCCCATTCCAAAAGCAATTGTTGCAACAACAACCTGGAGAGTGGGAGATATAAGTCGAGACCACCTTTCGAAGTACCAGTAAGGACAATATTATCTCCATTCTGGTAATAGTGGCTACATAAAGGTTTGATTTAAAACAAATAAGAAAAATGCAGGCATGCGTCAGATAAATTTAAACAGGGGGGTTAGTTTGTACAGAAAACCTACAACTACAACTAGATTATTGTATTAACTAATTTAACACCATACCTCTAAGGAATTTTCGTGGAACTCCTTGTGGACCTTTCTAAGATGCACTTTTGGAAGCTGAAACAAAGTCAGAAGATTACTTTTGAACCACAGAAAGTGAAAATGGAAAATATAACGCCTATACTACATAATAGCTGCATCACAAGTTCAAGAGTCAGAAAATTACTAAATTTATCAAGTAAACTCACATCACTCTTAGATTTGTGATACTGAAACGGGCAGAAGCAAAGAAGGCTCAAAATCTGTTACTATCATGTATTATTTGCTATGCTTCAAAAAAAAAAGTATTATTTGCTGCCATTGAATTCTATGTTTGACTTTAGATTAGTAGCCCTTTAAATTTTAAATCACTGGGCCATAAAATAAATGTTAATGAAAACTAAGTGATTGGACATGTAGACATTACAATCTAGACATGGGATGTGGACTGAAAATACTCCAAGAAGCACCAGGAAAAAGTAGGACAACTTAACAGTAATCAATTTAGATTTGCACCTTTGCATTGTAAGCTGCAGCCCTTATGCCAAACATACAGAAATACTTTGCCAATGCTACAGTTTCTTTTCTAGTTGGCACATAAACAATAGTTGGGCCCCCATCGGAAGGCTCTTCCAGAAGTTTCAGTCTGTCCTGCGGGTTGATTGGAGGATCATTTGTCTCAGATGGATTCTGCATATCCATATTCTCAGATGAAATACCACCATTGAATTCACCACAAGCAACTGCAAAACATGGACATGATTAATACGGCACAAGTAACCTTGCACTTTCATTTTTGAAATAAATTTTGAGCTCCATTTGCTAGTCTACGTTAACTCAGAAGACTGACCTAGTGGGTTGGTCTTCTAAAAGTGCCTTCTAATTTTTCAGTGGACATAGATTATGAGCCTAATTCTCTACTTCTGAATCTGCTATATATTATGACTTATCCAGATAAAGCATATGTATGTGAGAATCAAATATTTGGGAGCAGAATAGGTAGAATGAAAACAATTCAGAAAACAGGTTACCATCCAAATCATCAACACTTTGTGGAACGTCCAACTCGTCTTCCAGAAATTCAACTGACAGTTGCTTTTTCTTACGAGAAGCTACACCCTTCCTATTGCCTAAGCTAACTTCAGCATCATTTCCATCAGAGTACCCATCTTCCAAGTCCTCCAAATCACTTAGAGAGATTTCTTCTGACTCAGAAGAACTATCGTTTACATATCCCATAGAGCAGTCAGGCTCGTCCACTGAGTCCTCAATCACATTGTTGTGTTTCCTTTTGCCAACAATTCTACATGTCTTATACAAATCTACCAATTCCTGAAAGTCCTTCTCATAAGAGCTCGCAGATGTCCTACTATGTTTTACCTGTAAATATAAAATAGTAAGAAAACAGCAATACAGAATTGGTTTAGTGATAAGGAACAAATTAACTTACTGAAAAGCGAAGATTTGGTCGGAAGAACGATGTGAGGACTATCTTTGTTTCTATAGGCATGCACAAGGATTTAAGGATGTCATCCCGGACTCGAAATGTAGCAGTAGCAGTTAATGCCATTAGTGGGATATTGGACTTCAAGAATTTCAGATTGCATGTGCTGAAGCTATCTCTCAAGATGGATAATCGCCTAAAACATGAATAGAGAGACCAGTCGTCAGAATAACAAGCATTGCTTACCTTAGCACAAGGGGCCATAACAACAGATCTAGTATACAATTGGGTTCACCCAGAAAAAGCAACTGGTGGAATTTCTAGAGTTGGCACACAGAGGTTTTCAGTAGTGAGAGGAATTTTAAATACTTTGTTCAGTGAGGAAGAGTCCGAGAGACTAAATATCTGTTGAGGTCCATGGTATGCGATATCCTAGGTTGAACATATCCTGATGGGTTCTTTCACCTAGTGCCTGTAGCAGCATTATTTAGGATTATAATGAGGGGAATTCTAGGTTCAGATGTGGCACTTTAAAATATCTAGCAAAAGAGGCACTAACCCTTTTACTGGCTAGTCATCTAAAAGTAAAGTCTTATACTGGAATAAACAGAAAAGTGTACGAGAAAGTAAAATTGACCTGTAGTCAGGTCGAAAATCATGTCCCCACTTAGAGACACAGTGGGCTTCATCAATGGCAAAGAGTGCTATCCCACGATTTTCTGCAAGCTTTTGAAGAGGTCCTATGAGTCTGTTAAAAGAGAGAAGAAAGATAATCAGAAAGACTTCGCTGCGCAAACACTCCATTTTAGTACTAAATAAGTCAAACGGCCAAATAATACATTTACCTCAAAATTGTCTCTGGGCAAACATAAACAATACTATACATGCCATTCATTGCTTTCTGTTCTACACTAGTATCAGTTTGTCCTGATCCAAGAAAGCAAGCTGATATCCCATGTTTAGCTAGCTTTAAGCACTGATCGTGCATTAAGCTTATCAAGGGTGATATCACAACAACAACCTTTCCTGTCACCAATGCCGGAAGCTGGAAGCATAGCGATTTCCCTGCATAACCCAAAACATGGTTTTTACACTTGTTTGGCAAATGAACTTACATCAAAGTGTAAGAATGTTAACTCGGATGCAAACATAACACATACCAGATCCTGTTGCAGCAAGAACAAGAGAATCTTGATTAGCCAACCAAGACTCCAGCGCTTCCTTCTGGAAATTCTTCAATGTTGAAAATCCAAAATGTTTCTGTAACACATTACTCGCTTTCATTTCCCAATCTGCTCCTATCCCTTCCTCTTGTAAATTTTCAGCAACAAACACAGTTGAATCCATTGTGCAGACCAAATTACTGCCCGTATAAGAACAGCACACTGTTTTCACTTCTTTAGACTTAGATAGCAACTCCGATTCAGAAACGGATGTACCCACCTCTCCCTCAATCCTACTTCTTTTGAGTCTAGGTGGTTGGAAATGGTCCATAATACTAGACTGTTTAATCCGACCAGACGACAAAGTCACCGCCCTCTTTCCCAGCACACGTCTGCTACTAAGTGCACAGGAAGGTTTGGAATCACCCAACGAACCCGTACTATCATTGCTAGGTTTCTTATGATGATGACTACTACTACTAGGATTAATAATGAAATCTACTGCTTTATCAAGAGTTGGACCTACTGATTCTACGGCTTCAATAACTTGAGACAACTCAAAACCCATTTCAATCAATTCAGCAATGACACGGTCAGACGATACGCTGCTGCTTTCCATGGTCTACAAATTTTTTCTTCCTAACCCTAACAATTGTAAAAATCGATAAATCAATCCCAAATGAGGAACCCTAAATTTGAATTAATACATTGAAAATTAATCAATCAGGAGTAGTAAATAAATAGACTGTACCTTAGGTTATCGATAGATTTGAATTCAATCTGTGTTTAGATCCCTTCCAACTAGGAGGAGATTTGAAATTGGAAGAGCTGAGGGTGGTTTTAAACGCGCGAAATAAAACATCACATCTGAGACCCACGTTTGATTATCTGGTGCAACTAATTTTTATAACGTATGTGAAGAAAACGTACATGTTTGAATTTTGGCCCTTTTGAAAGTACAATGGATCCTATAATAATATCATATTTATAGTGGGATGCTATTATTAACGGGATGGACGGTCAGAATTACTTAGGATTTATTTGTTATGTATCAAATGGTATTATCATATTAACAGTGGCATCTCCTTTTGTTTATTATGGATAATATTAGGGCTGCACATCAGATAGGTCGGGTCGGATTTGACCTTACCCGTATCCCACCCGCTACATCGGCGGGTATTTAATTTTCACCCGTACTCGACCAGCCGTAAAACGGGTCGGGTCTGACCCGATTTTATGGCGGGTCGGGTACGGGTGACCTGCTATCACCCGTCCAGACTAATAATCCTGTTGTGGTTGTTGTTCCTGTCCTGTACTCTTGTTCCTGTTCTGTATATTGATCTGTTTTGTATCCTGTATTCCTGTTATGTTCTTAATACTAACTCGATACTACAAAAGAGTCACATTCACATTCACATTCACATACCATGCGTCCATGCCCATTCAAAAGTTCAATAAGTTACAGAGTATGAAAGAAAAGAGTTGTATGAAAGAAAAGTTCTGTAACTTAGGATTGTCAACAGTTGAAAGAAAACCAGATATATACCTAAAAGAAAAGAAAGAGCTTTAAGTTTAAGAACTCGCCAGAATCAACTGCCGCAGGATGACATTGGCAAAAACTAACTTAAAACTTCCTCCTCCAGGTCACCGAATACGATTCAATCATCATCGATGATAATGGAACAAGCACCAAGGTTACCAAATAGCTCTGCAACAAAAGAAGTGAACAATTAGAATGAAAAGAAATAAAAATAGTAATAGTAGTATAAGAATTAAGAACCACGAAGTACAAATTATACCCGACTCAAGAACATCAACCTCCTCCTCCTCGACTCCAAGGCTAGAAGAATGTTTGTCAATTGGTGTACGTAACCAATTTTGCAATAAAATTAATGCCTCAAGTGTTCTAGGCTTTAAAGAACTTCGAAAAGGATCCAAAGTTCGTTTTCCGGTACTAAAAGTTGATTCAGAAGCAACATAAGGTATAACAAATATATCTTTGGCTATGAGTGGCAAAATGTCAAACCTCGTAGAGTTGACCTTCCACCAAAGTAATATATCAAAAGAAGAATCCTCATTGGTTGGCGAGTAGATAGGCTCAGGCAAGTATCTTTCCACCTCAGATCTCCTATGCTCCTCCACAGTAGTTAATTGGATTTTTCATTTATTCCTTTCTTCCCTATACTTAGCCTTGCTAGAAATAGAAGGACCTTGAGCAGAAGTAGAACTAGAGTTACCTACAGACTCGGATGAAGATATCACACTTTCAGTTGTATGTTCTAATTTATAAGTTGTGAACAGTTCATCAAAATCCTTTTTAACTTTATCAACCCAAGCTTTTACCCTTATTTGTTTTATCACAGGGTCGTAATGCACAACTAAATCTTCAACAGTCACATACAATCCTTGTTCTTTCTCTCGTGGATCCAGAAGTACAACAATAAACATCAACGAATTCATTTTTTCAAAATCTCCCCAATACTTGTTGTACTTGAGCAACATTACATCGCCCATGTGACTTAAGAAAGGATCCTCGTATCTATTTTTCCAATCTTCTAATTCTTGACGAACAGTACCCAGTTCCTCCAGGAATGAGTGAGAAGTAACATAGGTAGAAGCTGAAAGGCAACAGTTGAATCGTAGAATACCTTTAGAAACTGAATCAGAACTCTGGCATTGCACCAATCATATCTTTCAGGAGCATGCACTGGAGGCCTTTTCTTCTTCTTGGATTTTCTAAGAGCAACATCTACTTCTTCTTCTGGAATATCTACTTCTTCTTCTTCATCGTCAGAATCTAGATCAAAATCAACATCTATATCAACATTGTCATCACCGTCACCCATAGAAAAAAATGGTACTGAAATATCATAACAAAACTTCTCACGGAATGCCCTATATGACTCATGTAGCCTTTCAAAAGCTTTTTCATACCTCTCTGCAGCAACTAACATCAAATAAGTAGAATTCCACCGTGTTTTCACATCCAAAATCAAACCTTTTTTACAATCTATCCTTGCCATCTCAGCAGCATCCATAAACTTCTTCAATCTTACGGGAGATTTCGTGACATACTTTACCACTGCCCTGATTCTGAGAATTGATGTATGGTACTTTCTTAAACCATCCTTAACGACAAGAGCAAGTACGTGAGCCGCACATCTAACATGCAAAAATTTAGCTCCAAGAAATGAAAAACCCCAACTAACAACTTGTTTTCTCAAATAATCAATAACAGTTTTATTCGCAGATGCATTATCAAGAGTGACAGTGAATACCCTCTCAAGCCCCCATTCCACCAAACATTTCTCCAAAGCCTTACCAATTTGTTTACCTTCATGACTTTCAATCAAACAAAAACAGATGATTCTTTTATGTAGCTTCCATTCCCGATCAATAAAATGAGCCGTTACAACCATGTACTTGTAGTTCTACATCGATGTCCAAGTATCAGTAGTAAGACATACCCTTGTCTTATTTGTCTTGAAATAACTTATCGACGAGGCCTTTTCATTCAAAAAAAACGTGCAGATATCACGATACACTGTCATACGACTTGGAATCTTAAATCTCGGCTCAAGATACTTACTGTAAGCCCTAAAACTTCGCCTTCAACAATTCTAAATGTTATTTCATCTGTAATGATAAATCTAATCAGTGATCTCCGACATCCTTCTTGAGAAAAAGTGACCCCCACCAACTGTGGTTCCTCTCCCGGCTTGCACGGCTGAAAACCAAGAGTTTGTTGTCCTCCTTGTTCCTTGTTAACTGATTTTTTATACTCAATACACTTCTCTAAATGATGAGAAAGATTGGTAGTCCCATGTGTTTTACCGCCAATCTTGTAACTACCCCGACCCTTTGGACAATGCTTACACTTTGCTTTAGTACCATCTTCTATAATATCAAAGTCATTCCATACCCAAGATTTCTTCACACCAACTATAGGCTTCTTATTTGATGATGAAGGTTGAGATTCTTGAGAAGATGGTGCCTCGCCCGCGCATGATGAAGTTTGAGAAGATGGTGCCGTGGATGACCCAGCTGTACTCCTTGTCCCTGCTAAGGATGCCGGTGGAAGTTGACGCGGAGGTCCCATTTGCGATCGGGATAGATTACCGTGTACTTGTACAAGTGGAAGATCTGAACTAACGTCATCTTCTGAGATTTCAACCATGGTGGTAACCTACAAGGAAGAGAGATGGCAAAAGAGGTGAGTTACTAAAGCTTCATACAAAACAGCAGAAAAACATGGTAGAATAAAACAGTAGAATAAACAATTCTTGAATAAACATGGTAGAAACAGTAGACTAAAACAAATAGATATATTTAGCTTTATAGTAGCAGGAACAAAAACCATTTGTGCATATATCTCAGTGACAACTCAATCAAGTTTTAATAATATTGCTTCCAAAGATTCATCATTCATTACTATGTAGGAATACATCTATCAAAATCTCATACAGGCTAGTTTCACTGCCTAGATGTTATTGTATAATTTGTATTGGCATAATGAACATTATTTAAGATACAATATTATTAGCATTGCAAAATAAACTAAGTGTTCTGAAATCCTTAAATGCACAAGAATCAATTTTCTCCACGAATTCTTACGAAAAATCCAACTTTTTTAAATTTAAAGTAAGGCTTACATCTCATCACAGGTTTAGCAACTACTATCAGAGGTTTGTGATCGTAAAAACTATAGTAAAAGCCGTCTAAATCGATTCTAGAAAATCCTCATCTAACTGCAATGTAAAAAATCTATCTAACCTGCATACCCAATGGATCGTCCTGCATGTCAGCTCAAGTATATGACCTCCCCAAAAATGGAGAATCTATCAACTCCTGATTGTAAATAAACTCATAAAGAATGCATTATTCCTAACATCTCATTCTCATGTATTCCACTGTTCTTCTAATCTTACTACACTCATATCCCATGTAAAGCATAATGGTCTATCCCACCAGTGTCTAATTTCCTTCAAATCCTTTAAAAAAAATAGTCTCTCATTATAGTCACAGACTCACAAGAAAAATACACAATGCAAACTCCCCATTTAAGTCCATTATAAGCAGACTTAAAGAGAGTAGATATATTGTTACAACCCAATCTTTTATCTTTATTAGCAGTTTAGAACTATCCCAAATGGATAAAGAAACCCCATTACTACCCACAAAAAGAACATAAGTCTAATCATAATCATTACCACACCACAAATTCTTAACAAACCAATGCTTCATTTTAATCATAAAATCTCATACAGGCTAGTTTCACTGCCTAGATGTTATTGTATAATTTGTATTGGCATAATGAACATTATTCAAGGA
Organism: Papaver californicum; assembly: GCA_023531435.1. Lineage (NCBI taxonomy): Eukaryota > Viridiplantae > Streptophyta > Magnoliopsida > Ranunculales > Papaveraceae > Papaver > Papaver californicum. The sequence goes on along the minus strand of JAJJMC010019889.1, from coordinate 4,034 downwards.
ACTCTAAATCTTATTCTCTAGGATTCCAAATGAGTATGGATGTAAAACAGGTACAGAAGGGGTCATCTGCAGGGTCATCTGCAAGGTCAATTCTAAAATGTTTTGGCCATTTCAAGATGATAAAAGTTATACAGAAGAAATGTTAGAACTGTTGAACTAAATAAGGTAGAAAAAGATGTTTTTGTTTTGGAGTATGGAAATAAACAAACACTCAGTAGTATACTAGTATTTATAGATGTTTTGCTAAGTCTCCCCATGAGATTAATTCTGCCTTGGGGGTTCTTCTATTTAGTTTTTATTTTCTCATAACAGACAGAATTCTGGTGCACTTTTATTCTGAAATACACATTGAGTGATATTCACAGTGAAATATTTCTATTTCACCAGAAACATAACTTGCTTCGTGTACATGTCACATGTTGTACCCTAACATAACCATTCCACAAAAAACAAGCGTTTGTAGTCCCCTAAAATGGTACAATTACTGAAACCCTGATAATTGAGGAATTTATAAGTTTTTGCAGATGGACAAAGCAATGAAACAAACACAGATGCAATTAGCAAACCAGCTACACAAAGATGCAAAACAATGAAACAGACACAAAAATAGTCTAAAACTTTTTTATCAGTTGTAAAGGAAGAGGAACTAGTAGAAGGAAAATAACAAGAAGAATCAATAGTAATCAGAAACTAAAAAATAATCAACTCAATGACACTACATCTAAACAATCTTTAAGAACAGTGACACTACATCGACTAATTAAGAGAACCAAATTGAACAAAGGCATGCTTTACTACAAAAATCCCTACTATCACAAATATTAATTTCAAATTAGGGAAAAATTATTTATCTAATTAAACCTTTTGAGCATCACAATCACTCAAAACTAATTAAACCCATAATCAATTGTTACTCAATCATGTAATTATACAAACATAAATTTCATTTAGGGCAATTTTTTTTTAAAACAAACAGTACCTGTACCTGATAGAGATTCAGAAGAAACAAGGTGGTGGTGATGATTCTTGGGTTCGCGGTGGTGGTGGTGGTGTGCTCCGTATGTAACCTCTGAAAGAAATGAGAATCAATGAAGAAGAATAGATAATAGATAAAACTGAAGAGAATACAGAGATAGAGAGTAAAAGAGAGACTAGAGAAGGCAATCGATGAAGTTAAGTGTTAACTTAAGAAACAGATGGCGGGTGAGCGGGTCGGGTCGGGTGAGAGGAGCTATCACCCGCACTCGACCCGCCAGAAGTCTGGTTTTAATAAAATCACCCGCACCCGACCCGTTCATCGGCGGGCCGGGTGCGGGTCGGGTTGGCGGGTTGGGTCGGGTTTGTGCAGCCCTAGATAATATACCTATAAAATTAGACATATCTAAGGTTTCCGTTAGGGTTAAATGAAAATTCGTAACCCATTCTCTTAAAAAATTTGGTTTTCATGACAATTTTTATAGGTTTGTGGAATAATATATCTCAAAAGTTTCTACCTATATACTGCTTAATGAGGTTGGAGCTGATATTTATTATCCTGAAAGGGGTCTCAAGCAAGAAGACCCTTTAAATCCCCATTTGTTTATTTTATGCATGAATTTTTTCTCAAAATATCTATTATCTAAACGCAAGGGTTTGCTTCATGGTATTAAAGTAACTAATGATTGTCCTTCCGTTAGTCATCTGTTTTTCGCAGATGACTGTCTTATTTTCTTGAAGGCTAAATCTAGCAAAGTTAGAGCTCTAGGGGACATTATTGGTAGATTTGGTGCCTTATCAAGTCAGTCTATTAATTTTGATAAATCAAGTATAACATTTAATCCTAAAACAAATAATAGAGTTAAGACTGATATTGTTAGTATTTTGGGAATTAAGAATATAGGTTTAGAGCACAAACACTTAGGCGTTCCTCTCTTTATTATAGAGGAACAAAATGGAATCTTTTGAGTCCATTCTAGGAAAGTTTAGAGACAAACTAGGAATTTGAAAAAACAGTATCTTAACCCTATCGGTAAACACAGTTTTTACTCAAATTGTGCTATGTCTTATTGCTTCTCATCATATGGTTGTGTTCCCCATGCTAAAAAAGCTCACTAGTAAAATGATTCCATCTAGATGTATTTCTGGGGGAACAAGGAGCATGATGCTAAAGGGTTGATTCTAAGAAAGTGGGATATATGGCTTTGTTCAAGATATTTGGTGGTCTTAACTTTAAAAGATTTGATATATTTAATAAAACTTTAGTGGCTAGATTATTCGAGAGAATGTTGGACCAACACAATGCGTTTTGGGCCATTGTACTAAAGCATAAATATTTTCCAAAGCTTGACCCATTAGTGGATGAGCTTCCAAACCATGGTTCTTGGGTGTGGAGAGGGATCAAAGATGGTATTGCAACTATAAAAGGAAATTATTGTTGGTAATTAGGTGACAACACAAGTATAGGTTTTTGGAAGTACAAATGAATACCTAAACTAGATACCTCTGTAAACTTTAGGATAAGATTTATGAATATGATAAAGGGTCTTTTCTTGTTTCCAACAAGATAAAAATTGTTAAATTCCACTACGTAACAAATTTTTTGTAAATTTTATATTATAGGCCATAACCTTTTTTTAATTAATCTGTTAACTTTTTGAGACAAATTTACTTGTTCTTAATATTAGGATATTACTTATTATTAAGGGAAGTATAATTTGAAATGGTTTGGACTTTTAATAAACTAATTATCCTGATCTAACAATAAAACTATGTAGACTTAGGTTACGGAGTTGAATAAAAAAAAATCGGGCATCAATTTTATTCAAATTCTCCGTTATAACAATAATATTTCATAAGAACTAGGTTCAGATCTTCATTTTTTATTTTCAATTTTGACATATACGCTCAATCAATCATAGTTTGTTCAATGATCCAAAATAGACAAATTATACCTCTATAGAAACATTATTTAACTGGCTATAATTTAGAAAAGGAAATTAAAGTTCAAATCACTTTCTAAGATGTTCATGATTGACCTGAAAGCGAGGCAACTTGCACCTTATTGTATGTTTAGATCATTATATCCGCAACAAGTCCGAACCGTATGAATTGTGAATACAAAATCTAGTAAACTATGAATTAAAAAACAAAAAATATTGTACGAACCATTATAATCCCCATGAATCCTTTTAACCAATCAACACCTTTCTTCCATCTTTTGGAAGACCATGGGGTTCCTTGTCCTTCTAATGAGCTATTACTTTATCATTGCTTGGAATATGTTTCCATCTCTACCGAGGTGTATCAAATTTCTTCTCTTTCACTTGTTTTTGTTATGGTTCTTCTTCTTCACCGTCATCCTCTTCGTCTTCATCATCACCCTTATCATCTCCTCCTCCTCATCATCATCATCCTCTTCTTCTTGTATCTGTATATCCCTGCCTGTAATCCACGTATGGTAGTTCCCTTTTTACCTGCCCCCAAATTCTTGGTGCCTCCTCCTCGAGGTTTGGGAGTTTTGGAATTATAAGGATTTATTTTCATTGTTCTAGTTTTACCTTGATCTGTGGTGGTTTATAAGACAAAGTACACAATTTAATTAATACTCCAAACAATATATGCTTTGGCTAAAAAATGTTATAGTTTGGTTGATAATTATTAAAGTTCGGATGATAACTATTGAAGTTCATCTAATATATACACATGTTCGGTTGAAACATCTTGCAAGTGTCAAACAAAATAAAGTTCAGGTAACCCGAAAAATACAATTATTAGCCGAACTTTATAACTTGTGATTTCAGTGTACAAAGTAAAGGTTCATCTAACGTTTTTGTGTTTAATTATCAACCTAAATCTTCATTTGCTGAAGAACAATGAGAATTTCGACTGATAATTCGTTTCAATTATCAACCGTACTTCACTCTGTAACTGCCATAAAACTCTACTATTTTTAAATTAACCTAATCTATCAATCAAAAACAAAAAACAAGATATGGGTTTATGGGAAATACCTTGTAATTCAGGGTTTGACAAAAGATATAAATGCTAGAGGTAGG
>JAJJMC010019885.1:27500-31316 GCA_023531435.1 Papaver californicum | reverse complement strand
TTGACAAGGTAGAAGCTATTTTATCTAATTACTTTTCTCGATAGTTTGCATGAATAAGGCATAAAAAAAAAGCTGCGATAATAAAATTAGGTGGACAATAAAAGAAAAAGAAGTGAATTGTAATCAGATACGTTTGAAGTTTTAGAGAACCGGTTCAATCAAGTAGTAATTGAACCGGTTCTCTAAAACTAACACAAACTTTCATTACATATGCGATTTCTATGTATTAGGTCACGTCTTCGATTAAGATGCTAATGTGAATGAACCATAACTATGTAGGCCTATTCCTAATAGATTGACCCCAAAATAGCATACCCAAATTATAAGAAATCCCATAGAAGCTACAATTGCGGAATTTGTGCCTTTTAAATTTTGGTTGGTTCTAATATGTAAATAAATAGCAAATATAGTCCAAGTAATAAATGCCCAAGTTTCCTTGGGGTCCCAATTCCAATATGACCCCCACGCCTCATTAGCCCACACTGCGCCTGAAAGAATACCAACCGTTAAAAAGATAAACCCTAGACTAATGACACGATAACTCCAACGATCCAATTGCTGAATCAATTGATACCTGTGATAATTTCTAAATGAAAGTAAAGAATTGTTTAGTAAAGCATAGCTTCTTTCATTTACATATTGAATCTCATCAAAATCAAAGGAAAATGGCCCAATTAATGAATGCTTGTTTTTACCAAAGACCCATAGGCTTTTTCGAAATGTAATGACTAGAAGAGATACTGATAATAATGATCCACATAAAAGAGCTGCATAACTTAATATCATCATACTTACGTGCATCATTAACCACTGAGATTGGAGGGCAGGTACTAATATTGTGGATTGATGCATTTCAGTCAAAAGACCTGAAGTAGCAAATCCTTGGGTAAAAATAGTACTTGGTGCGGTTATTGCGCTTAAATCGTTTTTATTATTCCATATTTTAGGAACCATATGAATAATGGAAAAGCCCCATGAAAGGAATAGTAATGATTCATATAAATCACTTAAGGGGAAATGTTCCGAATAAATCCAACGAGTAACTAATAATCCTGTTATACAGAAAAAGGTAGCTATCATGCCCTTTTCTGACGAATCATGTAGTCCTATGGTTTCGTGGACTAATAAGGTCATCAAATAAATCGTAATTACAATTGAAACAATTGAAAAAGAGATGTGAGTTAATATATGTTCTAAAGTCGAAAATATCATAAAAAATCCTAAAAAAAAAAAGGGAGTCCTTTAACACTGGAACGGAAATGATTAATCCATTTCATTTTCATTATAAGATTTATTGTATCTCTTTTAGAAGATGCCGCCACTCGGACTCGAACCGAGATGCTCTAGCACTGCTTCCTAAGAGCAGCGTGTCTACCGATTTCACCATAGCGGCTTGCTCGAAAGCATAATAGCCCATACGCACTCAAACGTCGAGATTGTAAGGAGTCAATTCAATGTAATATTTTTTAGGAAAAATGCAAATCAAATAAAGGCCTATTCCTATTTCTATTTGAACGTTCAATAATCTCTTATAGGATGGTTTTCATTTTAACGATGGACTTTTCGAAAGGTTTCAGCTCTCCCAAAACGAACAGCTTAGTAGGAACTAGAGAGTTCTGCTCTCAATTCAGGTATAGAAGTAAAAAAAACCTTTCTTTTTTTATTCTTTTTTTATGATTTCATGGGTCCGAACAAAACGAAAAAATCTATTGTATCCATAGTCATTAATAAGAAAACCCTCAAAAGAAAAGTGAAACTTTCTATCAAGTACTATGTTTTTTCGTTTGACCAAAAAAACATAGTACCCTTTTTTTATTTAGGAAATGAAAGGCTTCCTATCCTAAATACGACAACCGATAGTGCGGCCTCATATTTATCAGTAAAAAATATGAGTTAATGGGAGTCGTTCATCTTATCAATTTTATTAGCAAATTCTTCGAGGCATATTGATTTAGATTATTCCAAGACTTGTTTATTTTTTTGTTGCACAAAAAAACTTTTTGAATTCCCGGTAGAAAGAGATTTTGCTAAGGAAAAAGCTTTTAGCGCAGCCAAATATCCTTTTCTTTTCCAAATGTTTTTACGAATACGCTTTTTTGATATAGAAGTACGTTTCTTTGGAACGGCCATTTTAAAATAAAGAGGTTACTCATTGTTTTAGTTGGATGTGAAAGACATGTATTGTTCAAAATGCGTCATTTTTTTCTTTAGCTCTATATTTATTCCCTAGATCATACTTTCTTGATAATATACAATATGGATACGTGTGAGTCCCATAGAGGATTTCTGGAGAAAAGTTGTATATCTTAATTTTTTCTTTATTTTCGGAATACTTTATTCCTTTTTTTTACGTACATTATAAAAAAAAAAAGAAGCCTTTTGATATACTAATCTTCGTTCGAATCTATATCTGTGTCACCGTCATAAAAAAAAGGGCTACGGCTCATCGTATTCTCTTTTTTTTAATAAAAAAGAGAAAAATGGAAAACGCTTACCTTAATTGAAGAGAAGAATACTGTAACCTTTTTTCTATCAATTCATCAATAGAGTACAGTACCCTTAGTTAAATGAAAATTTCAAAAAAGGAAAACCGGAATGAGACTGATATTGAATCAGTTAATATAATAAACACTTGAGAAAAAGCCATTTAACTAAGTCCTTTTTTCAATTCTACGCAAAGTGGGTATCAAAGTGCCGGATATCGTAGAGTTTTCTAGAAGTATCCGTTGTTTTGGTGGAATAGAAGCTACTCGAGAATAATTAGTAAAGTCTTCCAAATATACTAACTAGAATCACAAGATCTTTTTTGGGGGTCAAGTTTTTGCTAGATCCTATGCTCAATAAAGTTATTGATGGATCTTACATACCAGAATAAAGTACTTTTTTTACTATAATTAAATTACTTAATTGTTTTTCCTTGATCAATGAATATAATAATAAAGAAATGAAAATTTCATATTATGATTCTGTATCTTCCTAAATATCCTAGTTAATCACTAAGTGGTACCTTTTCAAAAAAACTTGATCTTTTGACCGCTTGTAACTTCTTATTTTTTTTTGGAGGGGAAAGAATTAGAAAGATTTAAGAATCCAAAATTCTATTTTAGTTCTTTCTTTTCTTTATTTTATTGCTCTTTCCGAAAGATATCAGAGCTGGTGAATTGAAAAAAAAAAAGTTTGATTTTCTTATGGAACATACATATCAATATGCATGGATCATACCTTTCGTTCCACTTCCAGTTCCTATAGCAATAGGGGTGGGGCTTCTCCTTGTTCCAACGCCAACAAAAAACCTCCGCCGTCTCTGGGCTTTTCTTAGTGTTTTATTACTAAGTATAGTTATGCTTTTTTCAATCGATCTGTCTATTCAACAAATGAATGGTAGCTCCATCTATCAATATTTATGGTCTTGGACCATAAATAATGATTTTTCTTTAGAGTTTGGCGACTTGATCGATCCACTTACTTCTATTATGTTAATATTAATCACTACTGTTGGAATTATGGTTCTTATTTATAGTGATAATTATATGTCTCATGATGAAGGATATTTGAGATTTTTTGCTTATATGAGTTTTTCCAATACTTCCATGTTGGGATTAGTTACTAGTTCAAATTTAATACAAATTTATTTTTTTTGGGAGTTAGTTGGAATGTGCTCGTATCTATTAATAGGTTTTTGGTTCACACGACCAATTGCAGCAAATGCTTGTCAAAAAGCGTTTGTAACTAATCGTGTAGGGGATTTTGGTTTATTATTAGGAATCTTAGGTCTTTATTGGATAACGGGTAGTTTCGAATTTCGAGATTTGTTTA
>JAJJMC010019885.1:0-7500 GCA_023531435.1 Papaver californicum | reverse complement strand
AGCATCTTTCACAATCCCTGGAGAGATAGTTCACTAATAGACCGAGGGATAAGTAATTCGACTCATTCACATACAGATCATGAATGTTTGGAATCCATATTATGCAAGGAGACATTGCTTTTGCTAATTCGAATTGAAGGGTGATATCAAATCGGTCTTTTTTCGGCGTCATATACATAGTTAGCGCATTCGTCATAGTTAGCAGCTCTGTATCAAGGTCATCATCGATATCGTCACTAGCATCAATCTCGATATTGTCACTACCATCAATATCATCAATAAGATAACCTTTAGGCTTGTCATCCAGGAACTTGTTCGGAAATACCGTAATGAAAGGAACATAAGAGTTTGTCGCTAGGTATTTGACCAAATAGGATCGTCCAGTTCCTATAGAACCTATCACTAAAATACCCCTAGACGGGGATAGGGCTAAGCGGAGCGAAAAGGGTTTTCCATGAGATGGGAAATGAAAACTATTAGCCCCACACGAGGTTTGTGAATAAGTGATTGTCTGATAATGAGCAAGGAATATCCGTCTTTCTGCTAAACAGGATCTATTGAACTCATAATTCATTAGATCTTTTTTATGAATGTCAACTAAGTATCGTAAGTAAATTGATCCCGGTTGTTCAACCATTTGATAACCAGAGTCATTCTTTGATAAATGATCACTATGAGTCAGACTCAATAGAATTTGATCAATCCTTTTTTTTTGTCGTTAAGGTGGAGAACTGAACCAAGAATTCTCTTTCTTCATCATCAATCGAATCACTGTTCGCGACCCAGGATTCTATTTTATCATCAATCCAATCAACGTTCACGTTTTTTCTTTTTCTTATCAATGAATAGATCTCTTTACTTGTACGACTTAGATATCTCGTATTTCTCGAAAAAGTGATTCGATTGATGGGATTTGGTATGATACTTATGATATCGATGAGATTGATATTCAAATATTTCTTCTTAGAACGTATTGATTTGACCCCATAAGTGGGACCACCACCCAATAGCATGTTGCCACCAGAAGCAGAACCCCGTATTTCTTCTAGAGAATCTCCTAATTGTTCCAGAGCAACTAGAAAGAGATTCTTTAACCAGAAAGAGTTCAGTTCAGATGTAGGATACCTATCCAGAAGTTTTCGCAACTCAATCATGTATGATGGAATCATCAAAGATTTGATCTTTTCGAACTCTGTCTGTAACTCACTAGAGGCCCGGGAAACAAAGAGAAGATGTGTACGAACGAGATATCCAGCAACAAGAAGAAGGAAAAGGATTGAATAGAGGAACTCCCGAGCATTTGGTGATCTCAGATGTATCCATATCAATGGAACGGGTGACTCATTATTTCGATGAATCATTTCTTCGGACAGAAGAAGATTATGTAAACACTTACTCGAAATCTCACTTATCGGATTCCATTGTGGAAGAATCGCCCACAATTTTTTCTGAGGAATTGGCCATGATGTATCTGATCCATGCATAATATCATGAAAAACGGATACAAATTTTTGACTGCTACTTAGTATCGGCAATAGGTCTGAAAAAGTATCTAAAAGGGTGAAATTTAGATATTTGCACCCTGCCGAAGTAAGGAACCATGGCATATATGTTTGTAACAGATTCCATTTTGAGAGATTTGAAAAAGCACTATCTCGTTGAAGGGTTCTATACATCTGCCATTTCTCAACGCATTTCTTTAGACAAAGACTCTGTTTTTTCCTCTTTTCGGATGGTAAATATTTCTCAGAACAGGGAGTGTGAATCAAACCCATGTTTGAATTGAAATTGAGATACTGATGCAAGTTCTTCCCTTCTGAATCAGAGAGATTCATATCTGAAAGAGGTTGACAATAAGTTCTTTCAAAATTGACTATTTGTCCCTCTGTTAGAGGTGTTCCAGAAATGTCTGGGATCGAGTAAATAGCTCTACGAACGAATGGATCGGATCGAATTGGAAAATGGAAAGATTTGTACAAGTTATACCTTTCGTCACCACTTTGTGGAAAATCGTTAGGTATGAATATGTTAGATACCTGTGACTCGATTGATGAAATAGTATCTCTCTCCAAAAAAACATGTTTTTTTGGACCGACGCACAAAGAAAAAATGTTGTTGCGAATGAACAAGATATTGAGGAATTGTCCATACGTAAGATCATAATTATTGATACGGGCCTTTTCCACATAAAAAGGGAATCTTTTGTTACAATCGAACCAGAAGTGATGTGGATTATTCAAGAATCGAAGTCGATTTGCTTTATAAAAAGAAGAGATCAATGAACTTCTATGAAATGGTTTCACGGGATTCAGCCAATTGTCTCGATCGTGGGATATCATTGAGAAATAGGAATCGGTGTTATCAAAGTCTTTCCTGCGATTATTTCTAGTATGAAATGAGTCAATCATCCACTTTGGTATCTTATTGAATAAAAACGGTGATATTGTTCCTCCATTGATCAAGAATTTCGATTTTTGGGAAGTATCACGATTATCCAATAAGAAGGGTTTCAATTTATTCAAATGAACGATTTGAACACCTATTGATTCTAACAACTGATTGCAGAGTTGATCATTCGGCCCTTTCAATTCATAGATGTGGATCTCGGACCTATGAATGGGGATATTCCCGATACTCACAAAGAAAAAAGGAAGTGACTTAGACAAAAAGAGAAGTGACTTGGACAAAAAGAGAAGTGACTTGGACAAATCTTGTTTGTCGATAACCTCGGACCAATCAATCGAATATTGATTAATACGTAATCGACCGAACACTACTTGAAAACGGCTCTTCTGCTCAGAAACGAAATGTTCCAAATGTTCCTGGAAATTATTGCTCCCGTTGGGCCATTTGTATCTATATGCATTAGGATCCCGATTCATGGATCTCTCGGTTCGAGAAATAAGAGGATCGAACCATTTCTTCTGACTCTTTTTCAAATTCGATAAATGTTGGTTGATCGTATATTTCATTATAGTTCTATGATTCAGAGTATCATTTCCTATTTGATCCCTTTGAATTCCATAAAAGAATCGATTCGATACATTTCTTATGTACCCATAGGTGCTATATTGGATTTGAATCAGATTTCGGATCAATCTATATTGATTGACTGCCTCCATTATGTTGTTGCTAGCAAATACCACTCTTTTTGGTTTTGGATCTTCCAAGTCATTCCCGCAGGAGATCCGGACCGATTTTTTTCTGATCCTTCGATAAAAAGATTCATTCTCTTCATAAAAAATAGGAGGTAGAACCAAGAAAGATTTCTTTTTCGATTCATCCCTGGAGTTGAATACCTCATTCAATAATTTTTTTTTATCCAACCCGTAGGAATCAATAGAAAAGGAAAATCCCTTATGATACACCAGATCCGGCTCGGTTATTGATAGAGTGAATAGATCTGCCATTTCTTGAAATCTCTCTTCTGATTCAAAATCGCGGTGTAACGTGTACCCCCCCCTGTTTCGGTCATGGAATAGATGAAAGAAAGAAAAAAATGGATTTTGGTTCAAGAATGAAATCTTATTGGAACTGGCCATATCCGGTTCATCCTTCGGAACCATATCACATCCCGGATCTGATGAAATAGGATGAATTGAGACGGTATTTTGTAAATACGTAATTATCTTGAATATATCAACCATTTCTTTATTTTCCGATCGTCTGGAAGGGACAAAAGAAACATCTTGTTCTTTCTTCAACAATTTATGATCTCTAGTGGACCTCTCAGTAGGATTCGAACCCAGATGAAGTTCTGACCATCTGTCAGAGAAAAAGGAACGAATTGATTTTGTAGAATTCCCAAGAATTGCTTCGATTTCTTCCGGAAGCAGATGATTATTCATCTGCTTCTCACGTTCCGTGAATAGCCGGGACATTGAGGAATATCCAGAAAGGCATTTCGGGAATCGGTCTGATTTTCTCTCTGTTCGTTCCGTTTGAAGAAAGGAAGGATCCCAAAGAATCGATCTTTCTTTTAGTTGTTGAATCTCTCTTTGATTGATCAATGTGTGATATTCCGAATCCTCATTACTAATCGAATCGAAAGGGTCTCTGGATTGATCAGAAGATCCTTTCAATTGGCTAGAATTCGTTACTTGAACGAAAATAGATCTTGTGGAATCATATTGAATATTTGACGATACATTCCGTACCTTGCTAAAAAACCGATCCTTGCTTACCAACCACACATTGTCTAACCAAATCCAACTCTCTCTCGATACGTTCCTCAAAAAATCCGACTCGTGCAGATTCTTCCCCCAACTAACGAAGATATCTTGGCGGAATTGCCACATATGAAATTGAGCACAATTTTGCAAAGAAATACCCCACTTGTTTCTCGAGAAGAGATGGGAAACATGTTCAATCTCATTTGATTGAATAGTTGACTCAGCTCCTTGTTGTTTGAAGAAACCCTCCACTTCAATTGGTCTTTTTTCACGAAAAGCAGACATGAGATAACAAATCCAGTGTTTCACTAAGATTTCGAATAGCTGGCCCGAATTCAAGTTGATTATGTTTCGCTTCTTCCTCAGAGAAAGACGATCAAACAATTCCCAATCATGGTCCTTGCGGATCGGATCATCCGTATAGGATACAAAAAGAAACTCCAGATATTTGATATCTTTCTCTTTAAATGAGATCTCAATTCCAGCTACGGTTTCCTTAGATATCTTACAACTAGAATTCCACCTTTTTCCGATCCGGTTCCTCCACCACCGCGAACCCCAGTTAGAGTCAGGCATGATACACTTTTTCGTTATTGGGAGAACCCAAGTACTCTCTTTCGGATCCATGAAACAACTCTCAGAGATCTTTTTCCCTTTTGGAAGATAGAGGAGCGAAACAATCAACCTATTAATATTGGAAGACCAAAAAGATTCTTCCGATGTATCATTTCTGGGTCCAATGGAATTCATAGGTATAGGAAGAAGCCCCATCAAATAGAGATTTTTTCTTTCGACCATATTTCGATTGTTAATACGATATATAAGGACCGCTACTACAAGCAGTACTACACCTTTGATCGTGAAATATCGATTGCTTGTTGAACCCTGTGAATCGCGTGAAAGGAGGATACTCCAAATTCGGGGGTCAAAGAGTTTCATAAAACGTTCTTGGTGGAAAAAAATGTGAGTGAAAGATCCCACTGAATCGAATTTGGTCCATGAATCTAAGAAATAGTGAGAATTCTTGATCTCTCTCAATATCTCTCTCAATTCGAAGATCCAGGATTTGAATTGATGTCGTTTCATTGATTCCTGTTTCATTGATTCCTCCTAAAGATTTCATTTCAATTGGAATTTGGTTATTCACGATGTACGATGATCCCTGTTAAGCATCCATGGCTGAATGGTTAAAGCGCCCAACTCATAATTGGCAAATTCGTAGGTTCAATTCCTGCTGGATGCACGCCAATGGGAACGTTCAATAAGTCTATTGGAATTGGCTCTGTATCAATGGAATCTCATCATCCATACATAACGAATTGGTATGGTATATTCATACCATAACATATGAACAGTAAGAACTAGAATTCTTATCAATACTGGAACTCATAGGGAAGAAAATGGATTTATGGATGGAATCAAATATGCAGTATTTACAGACAAAAGTATTCGGTTATTGGGGAACAATCAATATACTTCTAATGTCGAATCAGGATCAACTAGGACAGAAATAAAGCATTGGGTCGAACTCTTCTTTGGTGTCAAGGTAATAGCTATGAATAGTCATCGACTCCCGGGAAAGGGTAGAAGAATGGGACCTATGGGACATACAATGCATTACAAACGTATGATCATTACGCTTCAACCGGGTTATTCTATTCCACCTCTTAGAAAGAAAAGAACTTAAAAAAAAATACTTAATAACACGGCGATACATTTATACAAAACTTCTACTCCGAGCACACGCAATGGGGCCGTAGACAGTCAAGTGAAATCCAATTCACGAAATAATTTGATCTCTGGACAGCGTCATTGTGGTAAAGGTCGTAATGCCAGAGGCATCATTACCGCAAGGCATAGAGGGGGAGGTCATAAGCGTCTATACCGTAAAATAGATTTTCGACGGAATGAAAAAGACATATCTGGTAGAATCGTAACCATAGAATACGACCCCAACCGAAATGCATACATTTGTCTCATACACTATGGGGATGGTGAGAAGAGATATATTTTACATCCCAGAGGGGCTATAATTGGAGATACCATTGTTTCTGGTACAGAAGTTCCTATCTCAATGGGAAATGCCCTACCTTTGAGTGCGGTTTGAACCATTGATTTACGTAATTGGAAGTAACCAATTAGGTTTACGACGAAACCTAGAAATCAATCACTGATCCAATTTGAGTACCTCTACGGGATAGACCTCAACAGAAAACTGAAGAGTAACGGCAGCAAGTGATTGAGTTCAGTAGTTCCTCATATAAAATTATTGACTCTAGAGATATGGTAATATGGAGAAGACAAAATTGTTTGAAGCACCGACAGAACCGGAAGCGCCCCTTGTTTCAAAGAGAGGAGGACGGGTTATTCACATTTCATTTGATGGTCAGAGGCGAATTGAAAGCTAAGCAGTGGTAATTCTACCCCCGGGGAAAAATAGAGATGTCTCCTACGTTACCCGTAATATGTGGAAATATCGACGTAATTTCATAGAGTCATTCGGTCTGAATGCTACATGAAGAACATAAGCCAGATGATGGAACGGGGAGACCTAGGATGTAGAAGATCATAACATGAGTGATTCGGCAGATTTGGATTCCAATATATCCACTCATGTGGTACTTCATCATACGATTCATATAAGATCCATCTGTCTAGATATCATTATATACATCCAGAAAGCCGTATGCTTTGGAAGAAGCTTGTACAGTTTGGGAAGGGGTTTTGATTGATCAAAAAGAAGAATCTACTTCAACCGATATGCCCTTAGGCACGGCCATACATAACATAGAAATCACACTTGGAAAGGGTGGACAATTAGCTAGAGCAGCGGGTGCTGTAGCGAAACTGATTGCAAAAGAGGGTAAATCGGCCACATTAAAATTACCGTCTGGGGAGGTCCGTTTGATATCCAAAAACTGCTCAGCAACAGTCGGACAAGTGGGTAATGTTGGGGTGAACCAGAAAAGTTTGGGTAGAGCCGGATCTAAGCGTTGGCTAGGTAAGCGTCCTGTAGTAAGAGGGGTAGTTATGAACCCTGTAGACCATCCCCATGGGGGTGGTGAAGGAAGGGCCCCAATTGGTAGAAAACAACCCACAACCCCTTGGGGTTATCCTGCGCTTGGAAGAAGAAGTAGAAAAAGGAATAAATATAGTGATAGTTTGATTCTTCGTCGACGTACTAAATAGGAGAGAAAATCGAGAATATGTTTCTTCGTCTTTACAAAAGAAAAAAAGATAGGAGTAATTAGCTGTGACACGTTCACTAAAAAAAAATCCTTTTGTTGCTAATCATTTATTAGCAAAAATTGAAAAGCTCAACATCAGG
>JAJJMC010019884.1:0-10066 GCA_023531435.1 Papaver californicum | reverse complement strand
GGTGCCTTTATAAATCTGATGGGTACCTTTAGTAATTTCTCTGGGGGTGCCTTTATCACTTTTAGAGCCAATTTTTCCACAAATGTTTATTTCTCAAAAACACCTAAAAACACATAAAATAACACAATAAGTACCAAATGAGCATTAACAATATAGATAATTGAGGAAAAATCAGACACAAAAATGTGTCTATCAAATACCCCCAAACTTATTATTTACTATTCCTCGAGCAAAATCTAATCTAAAAATAAAATAAAAACCCTAACTCACTTTCACAGGTATCGCGATTGCACTTAGCGTGTGCGGCAAACTTTTAAACCCATAGGTGTCCCTGTCGGACGAGTTTTAGTCTCGTGAGGGTTTACAAGAGGTATAACCACAAAACCTTTACTCCAAATCCTAGCTACTTGTGAACGACTAAGGGTAAACACTAAACAAGCTATTTAGTTGGCATGCTAAATTCTTCGGCTACGGAAATCATTACCCTATATAAGTCAAATTGATGTACACGAGTTTGCACCCAGCGTACTAAAATTCATACAAGAATTCAAAACTCTACTGAGATAGTTGTTCAACCGCGATACTCTGAATTTATCACATGAAAAGATTTAGAATATGGATATGGAGATGATGAAGTTTGTGCATGTTGACTAAGGTGAACGGTGTTTCCCATATCTGTCTGAAGGTCAGTGCTAGGATGAATCCTAATGGACTGAAATACGTTCCCGCTGGTCTTAATCCTTATACTAATATCGACTCAGCTGGTATATACAAGGGTCACAGCGATCGATTTATTGAAAATAAAACAATTATCTTTATATTATTAAATGTACTAACAACATGATTGGATCATTTGAACCCAAGCACATGCTCCTTATCAACATATTACATGATAGTTCTCATGGATCCTGTATTCCACGCTTGTTTAGGCGACGGGGACAGGGAGGAGACACACATATTGCTATCAAAGTGTCAATTTCCCCCCTTTTTTTTTGATAAAAATAATTGGTCTAAACAAAAATAAAATACGAAAATGAGGCTTGATCTCAATCACTATTACTTCATTCTAGCGGTGATAACAATTCGATACTGGTGACCCACCAAATCACTTAGAGAAACATAAAAAATTGCAAAAATAAAAACAGAAGGTGATATGGTCGAGATAGACTCCGAGATATGGTGACAACTATCATGTTATTTCCAACACCTGAGCTAGGCATCCTTTTATGAATAGACCATTTAGCTGGGCACACCAATTCCTATAGAAAAAAGTTAAGTTTCCATCTACCTAGAATGGTTAGTGTCATCCTGAATTATTCACAAGTTTCTAGACTTTGGAGTTTCATATTGCAACTAAAAGTTTCTCCCTTACCCCCAAACTTAAATCTAACATTGTCCTCAATGTTCTAAAGATAAATGATTAAAAACATAAACAAGAAGAAACTGTTACCACTTGAAGAAAAGAGTTAAAGAAGGATATTACCGTATCGTATGAACATGGGTTACCTCCCAAGAAGTGATAAGTTTAAGGTTTTTTCTATAAAATGCCCATGTACGAAAACCTCGTTTATAAAATAACCCCGTTTTTTTGAACATTAATAAAATGCCTACAGTTTGACCTTTTCCATCCAGCTTTAGGTTAACGGGCGTTAGAGCATAGGAGGCATTAAATCAGCTATTGGAAAAGACGTTAAAGCCCTTGAATCGTTTTAAAGAGGCCTAGTTAGAACAGTGAGTCATTGTGTGCTCAATTCGTGACTCACAGCATGTGCAGAGCACGTGCTACCATAAGTGGTCTTTTTTCATCATATTCAACCTTCATCATCTTCAACCTAATTATACCAGTTATGAACCCTAGCATCAGCAACAAGGTTTGAGACAAAAAATTCCAATAAATTAGCCATACTAATAGATGTCATTCATATTAAATGGTTCTAATAATAAACCATAATCACAACATTTTTTTTTCAAACATAAACAAGTTCAGATCAAAAAAAAAAAAAAAACACAGACATTACTTCTTCTTTCCAATTTTCTTTGTGAAAGTAACAATATTTTGAGCCACATATCTAACACCAGAAAAGGACTGACTGAAACTTTGTGAATTTCTAGGTCCTGCAGCTGCTTTTCCATGAGTGGTAGGTGTTGGAGGTGGTTTTCCATGAGTGTTTGTTTTTGATGAAGACTCACCAACATATGTAGCTTTTCCTTGCTTCTTTGCTTTACCCCTTGCAGTGCTGGTTTCAGGTTGATCTGTTTTTGTGAAGGTAAAGTCTGCACCATCCCATTCAGTTCTTGGCCTAAATCCAGTTGCATTCTTACCAACATCACCACCAGCACAAGGTCTCTTGTTATGACCTGAACTGATTCCACACCTGCTACACTTCTTTTTCTTAACCTCAACTTGAGGTTCTTCCAGTCTTTCTTTGGTTAGGAGGGTGTAAGATGACATTATCCATGGGTGGCTGCAGCAAAGAAAAGAAGAGATGAGAAAGAAATAATGAAACCCTAAAGTGGTAACCTAAAGTATTTCTTTTAAATAGAGAAAAATATTAAAAAGAAATTGCACAACAACCTAAAGTACCTTATCATAGTCACTTATGTCTTCTAGTGGATAAAGTGGTGGAGCATATGTGGTCCTATAATAATCAATAGAATAGTAGGGAGAGCAGTACCTACTCAACCAAAGAAATAAATAATGTTAATACTTTAATTGGAAATTTAAATTGACTAAAAAGAAGAAATACTTACTATATCCAGTTTGGTGAGATTATCTTCAATGCAGACACAACATGCTGACAAGGGAAACCCCTTAGCTGCCACTCAAAACAAGTGCACTGTTTTTCTACAAAATTCACAGTGAAGATGGTGTTGGTGGCCTTATTGGTAACCAAATAAATATTTCCAATCATACTGCCTTCAACCTGAAACCTGCCAACTAGATCAAACACCTTATTTATCAACTTCTTAGCTGCAGGAACCAGACCCCCATCTTCCCACTTTGCACATTCTTGCCTTCTTTTATAGTACAAACCCATCACTAACTGACCATACATCATGCCAAGATTAATTATAGGTTTTTCTCTCATTTCACAGATCATTGAATTAAAGGACTCAGAAAAATTATTGTTTAGATGTTCACAACAACTAAGGGGATCAAAATAAGCCCTAGACCAACTCTTACAAACTTCTTTCATGAGAAAATCACCAGCTTTAGCATTTTCTTTGTATATTTCATCCATATGTTCCTGCATTACTAAGCATATATTACCAAACCACACTTTGTACATAATCAGACAGATAAAGAAAGCGAACAAACCTGAAAATGCGTTATCTTGTAAGCTTTGGCAGCATTCCACAAGGAGCTGCACAAGCTTGGGGACTTAAAATACTTCTTGAAATTATTATATAAGTGCCTGCAATAGAAAACCAATCCTATTAAAACATATTCATAACATTCAAAAATCCACCAATAAAATGTTCAATTACCTCCAACAATATCTGTGGGGTGAACCAGGAAACACCTTGGCCACATCTTCCATCAAACCCTTTTGTCTGTCTGATATGAATGTCACTCTGCCACAATGGTGTGCTGAGATTCCTACTTCCAAATGTTTGAGGAACAATGTCCATTTTTCTTTGGTTTCACCTCTACACACCATAATGCCTAATGGAACTAATCGATTCGCACCATCAAGTGTTGTTGCATCCATTATAACTCCACCATACTTGCCAGTGAGATGGCATGCATCGAAGCCTACAACTCCTCTACAAGCTTCCTGGAATCCTTTCATTGGTGCAGCAAATGAAATAGTCATGCTCTCAAAGGTAAAATCTGCATATACAGGTTTACCAACAGTAAAAGTACTTTCATAAATTAATCTAACATCTGTATCAATAAAACTGTAATAGTTGGTGAATGTGACATTTACCTTTTCTTCCATAAGTAAACTTTCCAATAGACCCCTCATTAGTCTTGGCCACCATTGCACGGAACCTAGGTATTTGGTTATAACTATCTTCATAGTTACCAAAAAGTTCTTCTAAAACCAGATTCAGCTTTCCATGCACAGATATATGGAATGTTTATGTTGTGACTAACAGAGAAATAATTTGCAATTTGTCTTGGCTTTGGTATTAAAGACCCAGAGCTTATCTTTAACTTCTCAAGCATAGTATTTTTGACATACTCAGGATCTGCAGACCTATTAAAGCTTTTTGGATCCCCAACACAAGAGTGAGTGAGATTTACACTCCTAACAACAAAAGTAGGCTCACCCTTAACTCTAGTAGCATATACAAACCATTTACATTCATAATCATCTCTAAACCTACATAATGCCCTAACTTGCTTACTACAACTCCTTTTCAATTTGAATTGACAATTACGAAACACACAATAAATTTTAAGATGTCTCTTAAAATGCTTCTTATCATTAAAAGAATACTTTACCATCATTTTACCAGGTTCCACTGCAGGTATTTCTTCTTCTTCAGGGAATAAAGGTAGTTCATCTTCTTCTTCAATGTGCTTTCTAATATCAGGTTGGAATCTTTTGTACCAGTCAGGTTTCCGACCAACTTTGTAACCAGATTTCACTTCAGGACCATCATCTTTATCAACAACTTCCACTTCAGGACCACCATCTTTATCAAGAACTTCCACTTCAGGACCATCAGCCTCATCTGCAAGTTAAGATATCAAAGTTCTGTACATAAAATATCTAACTAATTGATATCAGAAAAGTTTTCTTACCTTCTCTATTGTCTTCACTACTACTTGAATCCTCACTTTGAGATGGAACTTTATATGTCTTCACATGTTCTTCATAACAAATATCATTATCTTCATCAGTATCAAATATATCAGGGGAATTTAGATCTTCAATGGGGTGACACTCATCTAACTCAGTGTTTAATAGATGAACGTTGTCTTCATTATCAGTGTCCTTCACTCCATCTTCCATAGTGCTACCTTGTGTTGCAGTATGAACCCAGTAATCATGATTAAAATTTTCTTGTCTTGGTTCACTGCTACACCCAACTTTACTAGCTTCACTGACACAAGAATTACCTTCCATTTCATTCAAAAAATTAGTAAAAGACAATTTCCTTGATGGTCCTCTTTGTTGATGTGAGTTTTCTACTAAATTCTCAACTTGAAACCTTGGTGACCTCCTAACAAGCTTTTCCAGGGAAACTGGCTTTTTAGGTTTGGTCTTGTTTATTTTTTTAGGGGTCTCATCAATGTTTAAGGAACCATCTCCAAATAAGGTAAGGGATATGAACTTTTTATCATCAGGTACAACTTCATCCCAAAACTTTAAAAAATGTTCATTGTGTACCAAACTAAAAGGAAAACATGGATCCTGCATCCAAGCTAAGTGGAGAACAACTTCTTCATTCAGACCCAATCTTACACGCAATGTACACTCAAAACTATTCAAATCTACTTTATCTTTATCCATATGAGGGAAATGCAAAGTCAAATTACGTTCATCAACATATACACTGATGTTTCTGTATGGATAATACACATAGCCACTGCAACATAAAATCAGAAAAGCAAAATTTAAACATCTAACATACAAAATCAACATTAATTGAAACCTTAATCTCAACAATAGCTCACTCTACACAACACTATAAACAAAAGTCAATGCATAATCACTTCAATACAAACTTAGCAAAGGAAAAGAGAAAAGCAAAAACAGTAAACTAATTACTACACTAAGTTTTAGCTTGGACAAAACATAAGGGTACCTTGGTTTACTACAACCACTTTTCCTGACCATGCTTGACGTTAAACGTGGATGTTAGAACAACTGCTGGGAAATAACTAATTAGCTTAAGAGAACAAAGTGCAATGTTCATTCACGAGGAGTTAGGTGTTTACCCCATTCAGGATACCAAATTAAATTCGAAAACAATCTCAAGTTAGATACAGCTGTACATACTCAAAAGGAAAAACTAACTGCTATCTAATATCATTGTCAACAGGACTTCAAAAACAAGGACCCATCTTAAGCAATACCTCCATCCCTCTAAAGAACCTAACGGAATTCACCATACGAAATCATACGAACAAAACCCTAATTTCAGAAGAAAAAAAATTAACAGAAAGCAAAAAAAACAAACAAAACCCTAATTTCAGAAAGAAAAAGAAAACCCTAGTCATATGAAATTAACTAATGTTAAAATTAAACAATAGGGTTACCTGGAAATCACCTTTTTTTCTTTCCTCTTTTTGTTCTTCATTTTCTCGGTTAGGGTTATAACTTTGATCCAAACATTATTGTTTAATTTTAAGATTGGTCTTGATGATGTTGCTAGTGATTCTTCTTGATTTGCAGAAAAAATGGAAGAAGAGGAGGAGGTGGAAAGAAGAAGAGAAATGGAAAAGAGGAGGAGGCGGCGGAAAACGAATAAGGGGTTTTTCCTTTGAGGAGTTTTTGGATCCCCAACACGTGTAACAATCTTGTGTAAAGAATCCAACGGGTGGACGGTTTAAAGGGTAGCTTTGTAATTGCGCCCATCAAAATATCATCTCGTCAGACGATATATTTACTAAGTAAACTACATTTTACCAATTTGGTGGTCCCTGGCGGAATAACTAACGGTTGGGGCATTTTATTAAAGTTCAAAAAAATGGGGATATTTTATTATATCGGTTGTTAATAGTCTTCCATTTTATTAAAAAACCCTAAGTTTAAAGTCTTCAGCCAGACTAAGGAAGAATTAGTCAACTCATAAAATCATATAGCAATAGCCGGAACAACTGTGGGTCATCTGAATCAAATAGTGTTATTCCAAATAAAAGGAAACTGCAACAGGCCAAGAAAATGAACAAACCGAGCACACCCTTATCTGATTTTCTATTTAAGACAACTACATCTAGTTGTGGTTCAGGTTCAGGCTCTATAAAAGGTTCTAGATAAAATATTTTCATTGGCTGGATTTCCTCATAGGCAGGATCAAAAGAATCAGGTTGTAGAGTCTGGAAAAAACTCAACCAAGAACTTAGAAGCACATAATAATAACCTGAATAATTGTGGATCCTCAAAGTCAATTATATTTGACCCACACAATTGACTACAATGAAGGTGGTCATTCTTAAACAAATGTGTTAATTCTAATTTCTTAAAGTAATTAGGCTTAGTCTCAAAACTTAATAACTGACACATTTGAAATTCAAACTTTCCCACATATGGAAGAAAATATTGGTGGGAAAACAAAGTCAATCTTGGTATTATTTCCTAAGTAAACCACATCGACCATAGGATGGGTTTTTAACAACAGAACTTTTTTCTGGACATCAATATTCTCAGGAAATATAGCTTGGAGATGATCTTGTAAAATGGTAGAGGTGTATATGTCAAGTCCCAAGTTAGGCACCTTTTTAAGAGTCAAAGGTAAAACACATGGAAAATGATAGTCACCCCCAAACTTAGATAGACTAGTCATAATTTTCCTAATTTCTACATCGTCAGATTCTCGAAAATGGTCAATTGCTTCTTCTAGGTTATAATCAGGTGGTGCATCCTCACTCATATTTAAAATCTCTACGGGTCTATCTTTGTTACCTAATACTATTATTTCTAAAGCCTGGACTCTAAAACAGTATTCTCAGGATAAACTTGTTCCTCTAAACCATTATCGGCTTCAAAACAAGAAAATTCTACATCGTCTAAAACAGTGGTATCTCTAGTCAAATCCTCTTCCTTTTGAATATGTGAATAATCATTAAAATTATTTGGATTTATACTAAAAATAACACTATAATCATGAAGCACAATTGGAGTGACAATTTCTTGATCACGCTACCTGTATATTTTTAGTTCTTAACTAATATTATCCTCATCATCATAATAATATGAAGATGTTTGAACCTCGTCTAAATAAGTAGTGTTACCAATTCTATTCTCGTCCTCTTGACTAGGTGAACAATTATCAAGGTAGCACTATATTGGAAATTAAGATCGTTTTGAGCAATATTATTCTTTGTAAGACTTTCATTCACACTTAATACAAACCTATTTGTATTCTCAGTCAACTTCTTGAGGGAATCCTCTAGAGAAACAAATGGATCATAAGGAGTACTAGATCGCAAATGCTCGTGTGATTCTTCTAGAGAAAGAGTTGGACTACTAATTGTTCCTCTCACACTTAATTCAAACCTATGTGTCATCTCTGATAACTTCTTGAGTGATTCTTCTAATGGCATAATAGGTTCATGATGAATACAAGATCGCAACTGCTTTAATGATTCTTCTAGAGGCATAATAGGTTCATGATGAGTACCAGATCGCAACTGTTTTAGGGCATCCCTCCAAGACAAAGAACTCAAATTTTGCCCATTTTCGTGTTCATATGACGGGTATGTATACGAATAGTAATTGGGATCACCCTGGTATGAGCAATAACCTCCAAAAGGTTGGTGGTGGTCCCGACTACTATCCACGCCATGATGCTAGTACATATAATGTCTATTTTGAAATTCAGTCGGATATTCACTGTATTGGTCCTCATAATACCAGTTCGACATTTTCTGACAAAAACTTCCTAATATATTTACAAAAAATCTAAGAAAATAAATTCTAACAGGAAGGGAGTTCTAAACATACACAAACAAGGCCGACTCAACCAAATCAAACCTATTGAATCTAGCAAATAAAAAACATGATGGCTCCACTTAGAGTGTTTCTAGACTAGCTTCTATTCTTCCAAAAGGAAACTAGTTACAGTTTTAGAAAATCTCTTAGAACGATCCGAATTAGATTAAGTCGAATAGAAACAGGATAAGCTTTAAGGAGCTTAGATAACCCAGCCTCTTTGACAATGTTTTCTTGGGTTACAAGGTGGCTCGAATCTACTTAAAATAATCTTCATGAACTTCGAGTTAGGCTAACAGAGTAACCAATACAGTCCTTTTGAATGACTTTCTTATAAGCTCGTTACCCTATCGGTCTCTTTCTAGTCAAATTTTAAGGCTTAGGTTCGCGTTTGGTAATGTGTTCCTAAAGCGGGAAAGAAGGAAACGGTGATGAAATCCGAGTCCTTATATTATATGGCCAGTCCTTTTCCTTTACTAGAAAAGTAAATCCGTATTCAGGTCCTCATCATATATACATTACAAAGGCGTCCAGAAAACCAACTGACAGGGGATTTGTGGTTGGTTACAGTCTTACCTCCCGTTCCAGACGGGCGATGAACCGTTGAAGTCGACTCAGGCCACCGACTCCTATATCAGTGTACGAACCCGAGGGGCAGAGACAATATCGTAATTGTCGTCCTTCCCTGTATAATTTATATTTAATTACCCTTCCGTAGGGTTTAAAAATAATAAAGTCCAAAAGTCCCAAAAATAAAGTCCAAAGTCCAAAAATAAAAGAAAAATTACAAAAATAATAAAATATTTCCTCATACAATTTTCAAAAATAAAAATAAATAAAACCTTAAAATTAAATAAAATTAAAATTAACTAAAAAAAATAAAAAAATTTGTCTTCTTTTTCCGTTCTTTTCGATTTATCTTTGTCTTCAAGCCTTTAAATCAATCAATATAATCTTTGGCTCCAATTTCTTGTTGATCCAAAACCTATAATACAAAGAAAAATACCCAAAAACGTAAAATAGAACAAATAAAAATAAAAATCTAATTATAGTAACTAACCTAAAAAAAAACTAAAAACAAATCTAAAACCAAGTTCGCGTCGGCGGCGCCAAAAACTGATGTGTTTTAGAGTAGTGGTAAATAAGGTTCAAACTCTCAAACTTGTGAAGATTGATTTTAGATTTAAAAACTGATTTTAAACTAGAAAATATACACAAAAGATGAAAATAATATTCAAAAATACTGAGGTTATGGATTTCACCATTAACCACTTTTAATTGATTTCAAAAATAATTATTTTAAACAATTCTAACTCAAATAAGTGCCTCTAATATTTGCCAAAGGTAGATTTTTAAAATATCAATTGTAAATCACAAGCATGGCTCATCAAAATCTCTAGGTCCCAACATAAACCATCAAATAAAATCACAATCAATTAAGAAAAATCATAATT
>JAJJMC010019875.1:114621-152121 GCA_023531435.1 Papaver californicum | reverse complement strand
GGTAATATCTTTCCTTAACTCCTTTTCTTGAAGTGGTAATAGTTTCTCCTTGTTCATATTTTTAATCATTCATCTTTAGAACATTGAGGACAATGTCAGATTTAAGTTTGAGGGTAAGGGAGAAACTTTTGCAATAATAAAACTCCAAAGTCTAGACACTTGTGAACAATTCAGGATGACACTAACCATTCTAGGTATATGGAAACTGAGATCTTTTTCTATAGGAATTGGTGTGCCCAGTTAAATGGTCTATTCATAAAAGGACAGAGTTCAGGTGTTAGAAATAACATGATGGTCGTCACCATATCCCGGAGTCTATCTCATCCATATCACCTTCTGTTTTTATTTTTGTAATTTTTTATGTTTCTCTTAGTGATTTGGTGGGGCACCAGTATCGAATTGTTATCACCGCCAGGATGAAATGGAGTGTTTGAGATCAAGCCCCATTATTATTTTCAAAAAAATAAAAAAATAAATAAATAATCGAGCATTGACACTTGATAGCAATATGTGTGTGTTCTCCATGTCTCCGTCGCCTAAGCAAGCATGGAACGCAGGATCCATGGGAACTATCATGTATGATGCTGATTAGGACCATGCGCTTTGATTCAATTTAATACAATCATGTTATCAATACATTTATAATTGTTTATTTTCAGTAAATCGATCGCTGGGACCCTTGTATATACCAGATGAATCGATATTAGTATTACGATTAAGACCATGTATCTCAATTTATTAGGATTCGTTCTGGTACTGACCTTCAGACAGATATGGGAAACACCGTTCACCTTAGTCAACATGCGCAAACTTCATTTTGTCCACATCCATCTTCTAAATCTTTTCATGTGATTAAACTTTTATAGATTCTTAGTATTGTGGTTGAACGACTATCTGAGTAGAGCTTTGTTTTCTTATATATGAATTTTAGTATGCTTGAGTAAAACTCGTGTACAGCAATTAGACTCAAATAGTGTAATGATTTCCAGAGCCGAAGAATTTAGTATGCCAACAAAATAGCTTGTTTAGTGTTTATCCTCAATCGTTCACGAGTAGTTAAAATTTGGAGTAAAGGTTTGGTGCGTATACCTCTTGTAAACCCTCACGAGACAAAACTCGTCCACTAGGGACACCTAGGGGTTTAAAGGCTTATTACATATGCTAAATGTATTCGCGGTTCCTGCGAAAGTGAGTTAGGATTTTCTTTTATTTTTAGATTAGATTTGCTCGAGGACTAGCAAATAGTAAGTTTGGGGGTCTTTGATAGACACATTTTTGTGTCTAAATTGTATTCAATTCTCTATTTTGTTAATGCTTGATTTTATACTATTTACGGGTTTTTATGTCTATGTAGGTATTTTTGAGAAATAAATATTTGTGGAAAAATCGTCTCAAAAAGTGATAAAGGCACCCGGGAAAAGTGATAAAGGCACCCACCAGTTGGATTAGGGGCACCCTTCTTTAAATTCAAATTCACGAAATTGGCGGGAAAAGAAAAGCTTTATGTGAGAAACTTCTGATTAGTTTTGAACCAAATTTAAAGGGTTTTAAAACTTGTTTTTGATATCCCAAATTGAAGAAACACCCAAGATATGATCAACACACGTTAACCAGAGTGATTCACGCCGGAAAATATGGCTGGAAAATTCAAGATATGGTCGGAAAAGGAGTTACTCTCGGATTCGGATTATCACATAATTGGAGTTTGATTTGGACTCTTCTTTGAGTCCTTATCGGTTAAGAAAGGTTCCTAGGGTTTACTAACCCTATATAAAGAAAAGAGAAGCAAAGAAAATCAAGCCAAGAACACATTAAGAACATAAGGCTCCAGAGAACAGTCGTAGTTTCTGTTGCATATTCCTTTAAAATTCTGAAGTTGTCAGGAACCGTACTTTATTGTTTCTCTTTAATTTTTTCTTCAGCAACGCAGGAAGCATTCTATGTAACGTTATAAGCGTATCAAATCGTCTGTGTTACTTTTATTTCATCATTATAAACACTTTTTGAGTTATGAAAAACTATTTTGAGAGTGTTTCCAACATGATGAGCTAATCACCATCACTGGGGCAACGGAGGAAGCTTTTTTTCCAATAATAAAGTGGTAATTCTTATTTTATTTATTTTTTGCAGTTCTTTTACTATTATTTGCTTTGAATTAAAATTGGAAAAAATGGTTTTTATCAATTAGTTGTGTTTTCTTTTGATGAGTCATGCTGGGCTTAGAGCTTTTGATGTCTCATGCTTTCGATTTACAACTATTATTTTGAAAACCTAACTTGGGCAATATTTTGGATAAACTGAATATACGAGTTGCAAGATTTTTATCACTTGAAAAATTGGCTTATGGTGGAATCCTTACTCTCAGTCCTTCCCACAATTTGAAATCAATTTTACTTTAATATGTTTTATTTTTAGTTATTAAAAATTAGGTTTAAAAATCGAATCTTTACAAGTCTGAGTATCGAACCTTTTACCACTATTTAAAAATTACATCACGCGGTGCTTCGCACCGAAGCACGAACGTCGCCGTCCGGTCGGACGAGCCGTGCTCGGGCTCGAGTGCGGGTCAACCAAGACTTATTTTTTGGACAAACTTCTTTTGAAAAACTTCTAAATAAATTTGAATTTCAAAATAAATCTTATTTTATGTGGGGGGCCTCAGACCCGGCAGATAAAAAATTTCTTACTAAATTTTTTTCTTCTACAACATTATGTTGACTTGATTTGCATTAGCTCTCTCTTCTTCTTCGCCTATAAAAAGAGAACGCATTCTTCATTTTAATTTATTCCAGAGAAGGCTACTATCCCTAGCTTTTTTCCCCTCTTCTTTCTTTGTGTGTTTATTTCTTTCCTTCATCTTGTTGTTAAGTTCGTTTGAGTGGGCAAGTATTGTAGTGCTACACAATACTTGTATCAAGCAGTTTTATCCTGGACACAACTTTGTTGTGAGGTATTTAGCATCACTTATTTTTGAGGCGTACCGGTAAACTATTGTGTTAAGGACAGTTTGATGATCAGGTGACTCTGCCCTCAAACCAGTTTTTAAATTTAGAAGTTTTATTTAACAAGTAGTTAAAATTATGAAATATCAACCGATTACACACAATCGGTAGGTTGTGTTCTCAGTATATGTCCGATTATATAATCAGTAGATAAAATTTACAATATCTACCGATTGTGCATGATGTTCTTCAAGAATGATGAACTCGAGGCATAATCGGTAGATAAAGTTTGCCAGATTTCTACCGATTATACGTTGTTTCAGAAAATTATAAAAAAGAATTATCATGATTTCTTCAAATTAATGACTAAAAACATAAAAGTTCGATGTAACTTAATTTTCCTTTCCCTTCTTTGATTGTGTAGGAAAAGTTTTTGGTCGGAGGGTCATATCGTCGGAATCAGTTGACGAATTGATTTCAATGATTTTGGACTCTTCGATCACCATCTTTTCCTTTCCCTTCTTTGATTGTGTAGGAAAAGTTTTTGGAGCCACTTTCAATGGAGAATGAGAGTAAATGGAGTAGAAGAATCGGTAGAGGAGAAGAAATGGAAAAGGAAAGGGAATAGAAGAATAGGTAGAGAAGAAGAAGAATAAAGAGGTAGAGAAGGAAATGAGAAGAAAAAGAGGCGTGAATAGGTAGAGAAGAAGAAGAAGAATTAGGTTTTGGTTTCTGTTTATAAATGGTTTTTTACACTATTATTATATTAATTATTATTTTACACTGTCTTGGAAAATTCTCTTCACCTTAAGCGGCGTGGACGAACCTTAAACGGGTTGAATCTGTCCATCAGCTTAATGATATTGAAATGAGCTCCGTAACGGTAATTTGATCGTTTCCATCGTCGTCATTCCTCGAGAGAGATCTCTATAACTTCATCATTAATTTCACCCCTCAAACGTTATCGATCAACAAGATAAGTTAAATTCACAAATGGATCAATTTCTCTGCTTATACAATTAAATCGACAAAAAAGATCAGCTATATTACGGTTATTGGGTTCCCGGTGTCAACACAAAAATGTTCGTGAATACGGTTACTGTTAGTTCTAAGGTTTATGAGTTTATTGAATGTTTTATTAAATTTTAATTAATATTGGTTGTTTTTAATGAAATTAATTTTAAATATTGTTCCATTGGGCCTGGTTAGCAATTCGCCATTTATTTCATGTGTAAATTCGCAAATAAATACTCCCAATTAACGTAGAAGATAAATAAGGCGAGTTAACTCGATGACTCTTCCCTTTTTTTTTAAAAAAAAAGTTGATCGGATTCGAACATGGAATATATCAATTTCCTTCTGGACCAAGTAGCATCTTTAACTTGGTCCTAGATCACTTAACCACTTGTTTGTTTGTTGCATATGTACTTCTTCTAAACCACAAAACACACAATTTCAACAATACAAAATGTTTTCTAATTATATAATATATACCTATATAAATGATACGCAAATTTCCGGATTTTCCTCACATACCGCATATTTAACCGGATAATTGATCTAATTTATATTATATGTCCAATAATAGATGATCTAGTTTAAGTTTGTACAATTTTTAAGTCAAGTAGAAGAAATGAGTATTTTTAAATATTTTCTTTCAATCATATCCTTATGGATAATAATTAGTAAAATTCAGGAAATAATTTATCTCTCAGATTATAGAACGGATGTTCGTAAACTTTATACCATTAAAAAATATTTTAAAATACATTTGTAATGAATATAAACATAACTATCAAATTAAAAATGTTGTTTTAAAAATATTTTTTATCTAATAATATATATCACCTATTAGTGGAACAAAATTTAAAAATAAATAGATCATCTATTGTTAGACGGGGAAGTACTTTATTTAGCTGATTAGCACGTATATTTTTATGTATTCTAATTTTTAACGTATGCAAAATTGGTAATTGGGAATGTGGGTACCGTAGTACAAAATATTACTCATCATTGGATTAATACCCATTAATAACTTCCTGACATTACAAAATTGGTAACATTCTCTACATAAACAAATCCCTAACCACATGTAAATGTCATTTTTCAGGTCTTTTAAGAGTGATGATTGATCTTCTATCTATAGTGGTTCCTCAGGTGACACATGGACAGTTTGGTACTAATCCCTCCTTGTAAGAAAAAAAACAACAACAAAGAATGCTGCGAAATTACCTTCCCGTAATAGGTTGGCCATTAGATTTCTCTTACTTTACTCCGATTGAAGAGTATGGACGTGTATTTTATTATATTTACAAGTGATATCATCCTATATATTAGCTATCCTTTGAAGTCACTTTTGTGTAAACTGCAGTACGCAGACGCAGTAGTGGCTTAGAATGGTGGATTTGAACAAACATTTCAATTAGCAAATAATCTAAATTTATTACACCCAAAAATTAGGATGCACTTATATTAGATGTCTTATTCTAAAATCCACCATGCTTAAATCTTTATTCAGATTAGAAATGGGAGAAAAGTAAAATAACATAATAGTTTTCGGAAAAATCACCCAATAAAAAAAAACGATAATGTTTGTGTACCTATATTTTTAGAGATGTATAAATTTACACTCTTCAAATAAAATACACAACTCAATACTAAATACTTTATCGATCAACAAAATATTATATATTTATATTTTTTCACCAATGATCATGTTGATAGTCCTAGTAACATCCTTATTTTCAATCTCTTTGTACATCCAAACTCTTTTTCGTTTTTTTATGTTCCTTTTATCTTTAAGTTTATTAAGATTTCGTTTTCTTTATTTCTTTTTCTTTTTAATCCTTTCCTTTTTTAGCCTGATATTTTGTTAAAATATAACATTAAATTTTTTATTATAGATCCTCTTGATCGTAAATGGAAGGATTTCAGTATTGGACTTTTGCATCTAGTGTAGTTCTTATAATGGCAGTTTTATCACACTCATCGATAATTTTGTCAAACTTAGCAGTACTGCTACCCATTAAATCTGTGATGGTCTCAAACAGTACCTAACAGTATTATTCTCACGGACATGTTTATGTTTTATCTTCTGATGTTATCTATGATCGTCACATTGATTCTCCTTCTTTGTTTCATGAATCAATACCCAAAATTAAAAAATTCAAAAAAACGAAATCACCCATTCAAGTTCCGTAATTTCATTCTTTCTAGTTTACCTCAGCTGGCCCATAACAACCTCAATACCATTTATTTCTTTTTCCGTATTTTAAAAATTCCTATCCCTCCCTCCAAAAAAGAATGTATATCCTGCATAACTAATTTTAGTCACTACATTCAATATACTATATCTTTTAAGGTGAAAAAACACGGACACATTTGCCATCATAAACTAAAATATTTTAAAGAGAAAGCAGAGATATCTAGTATGACCTCAAGTTCAAACAATCAAATCTCGGGCATAACTAATCAAATGACGCAAGCAAATATAAAAGATGTTGTTGCTAGACAACTTAGGACAGCTTGTTCAGCAAGAGCAATTGCTGAATCAACTGAAGAATGGTCCAACAGTTTAATAGGCAAACTTTTCACTGTTGATGAGATTTAATCATGTGAAGTCAAGAAGGAAATCAACATTTTGTGGAAGAAGTATATAGCCAAGGAAATGAGAGTGAAGGGAAGAAACCTTTATTTGTTCAGACTCAATACTTCGGAAGATAGGGATGAAATTCTCAAAAAGTCTCCATGGAACATTCAAAAATGCCATCTGAATCTCGAGAAATATATTGCTAATTTCCCTATTGAAGATTGGACTTTTACCCAATAATGGAATGTACAATTCAAGAATCTTCTTCTTGAACATCATTCAAAAGCCTTTATAAATGAAGCGTTAGAAGAACTGGGGAGAAAATTCTCTACTGATCCAAAAAACTGCAGACCAAGGTATAGAAATATGTTCACTGCCATAGTAGAAATAGACCTTTTGAAACCTTTGCATAAAGGTGGATGGTGGAACACTGTTACGGAAAAAGTTGTTTGAGTTCGTTACCATTGGGAAAAATAACCTCACAGTTTATGTAATAAGTGTTTGACAATTGATCATAATGAGGAAGAATGTGAATCTACAGCTGATAATATCCTCATAAGGTCTTATTCAAATGAAGTGTATATGTAATACTATAAGGAATTAGCTGCATCTTATGGTGTAAATGCTACTAAAGATATAGATCATTTGATACAACATATTTGTGAAGTCAGCCAAAGATGTAAGAAAGATATGCCGGAATCTGATAACTTAGGAAAAATAAAAGATCTAAAAATACTGATCATGTACCTCAAACTAAAACCCCAAACATACAATAGTCAGTTTCAGCCAACCATGAATTTCATAAAGGGATCACAGAGAATAATACAGTAACTAACTGTCTAATTACCAACATGGATGAAATGGAGCATGATATGATTGGAGAAGGAACAATTAATGCAAATGAGTACTTTCATGAAAATCAATAGGATACTACAATCCAGGTTCATTCTCTTTTCAACTTTCATATAGTCTGTAGTTATTGCTTTCTTAACAGAAACTTCATTATTTTTCATATTTTAAGATTAAGATTGTTCACTTTACATTTCTTTATTTCTAGTTTTTTCTATCAAGGTTTTGGTATGAAAATCCTATCCTGGAACGTCCATGGCATTAAATCCCCTACCACTAGAAATCACCTTTCAGACCTTGTTAGAACCCAAAATCCTAATCTTATATTTCCTTGTGAAACAAAACTAGAATCACAAAAACTGAAGCCACTACTAGATCATTATCAGTACCCAAATTGTGCTTTTATTGAACAAGTTGGTCTTAATGTGGAAAAATGGTTTTGATTACGATCTTATGTATGCTGAGAATAATATGTTTCATGTTGTTATTCAAAATGATTTAAGTAAACCAGCCTTTCTATTGTCTTACATTTATGGCTACTCCAATTATGAGAAAAAGAAAGCTCAATGGTCTTAATATTAAAGAAATAGTTTTTGAAATTTGTCTGCCTTGGTTAGTAATAAATGATCTTAATTTCCACATTAACAATAATCATACTGATGCTGGTTCTTTTAGTGATAGGTGGGTTAATAATATAGTCACTGACTGTGGTTTAGAGGACATAAGATTTGTTGGAAAAGGTTACACTTGGACTAGTAACAATATGGGCACATGTGATAGAGAATCTAGAATTGGTTTGTCTTTAGGCAACGGTGATTGGAATATCCATTACTCTAATTCAAAGCTCTTTTACTTGAATTAGTATGGTAGTGATCATAACCCAATCTTTTTTTCCATTGACTTTAGTTATAATAAGTTTTGTATTCCTATTTTTCTGGACATGGTTGGATGATGATTCTTGTTTTTCTAAGATTGCTAAAGCTTGGAATATTAATGTTCCCGGCTCACTTGGATTTCAATTTGTGCAAGAATTAAATTCTACAAGGAAAGCTCTTTCCATTTGGAATAGGGAGCAGTATGGCAATATAAATCAACAAGTTGACATTCTACATCAACATCTTGGTCACTTGCAAGATCAGGACATCACACCTGAAGTTCAATATTAAATTTCAGTTGTAAATTTTGAACTCAACAAGTGGCATAAGAGAATAAACGTGTTTTATCTGCAAAAGTCT
This sequence comes from Papaver californicum, assembly GCA_023531435.1. NCBI lineage: Eukaryota > Viridiplantae > Streptophyta > Magnoliopsida > Ranunculales > Papaveraceae > Papaver > Papaver californicum. The sequence goes on along the minus strand of JAJJMC010019875.1, from coordinate 143,506 downwards.
AGGGATCATTTTATCAAATACATGGACAAAAACTCTAAGTATTTTCATACCAAAATAACCGGAAGAAAGCTAGAAACAACATTGATACTTTACAAGACATCAATGGACGGTGGCTCCACATTAGGGATTTATTGGATAATCTCCCAACTAATCATTTCAAGGGTACAAGTAGTTCCTCCAATCCTGTTCTAGATGAAGGTTTTTTCAATATTATTCCTAAAATCATCACTGATGAGGATAACTTGGCTCATTTAAGATACCCACACATGCATGAAGTTCACAATACTCTAAGGAGCATGGAAAGTTAAAGTGCTTCAGGTCCAAAAGGTTTTCAAACTAGTTCCTATAAAATTCAGTGGGGTTTAATTGACAATGATGTTCTTCAAATGGTGCAAAAGTTCTTTCATATAAAGCATATTCTTAAGAAAATCAACAAGACTTTTATCTCATTAATTCCAAATAAGAAGAAGTCTATTTTTGCTGATGATTATAGGCCTATAGGTTTATGTAATACTTCATATAAGATTATATCAAAGGTTATAGTTAACAGGATGAAGCCACTAATAGAGAAGATTATATCTCCATATCAAACAGTGTATATCTCAGGAAGGCTTATTAGTGACAACACAATAATTGCTCAGGAGATTATACATTCTATGAAGAAAAAAAAAGATGAAAAAGGTTGGTTGGCGCTGAAGTTGGACATGTCCAAAGCTTTCAATAGGTTGGAATAGAATTTTCTTATCAACGTTCTTCAATATTTTGGGTTTAATGATGGATGGTGTGACTTGGTTTATCAATGTATTAAAACCACTACTTTATAAGTAGTGTTAAATGGTTTACCTTGTTCTGAATTTCACCCTACTAGAGGTTTACGGCAGGGTGATCCTTTATCGCCTTATTTGTTCATTTTTTGCTATGGAATTTCTTTCAAGACAACTTACTGAAGCTAATCAAAATAAATCAATTACAGGTATTAAAGTGGCAGGTGGTAATTTTCCAACCATAAATCATTTTTTTTCGCAGATGATTGCTTGATGTTCACTCAAGGTACTCTTTCTTCGGTTAACAGTCTCCTTAGTTTTCTTCAAGAGTTCAACTCTCAATCCGGCCAAGTAATAAATTTTGAAAAATTATCTATTTATTTTAGAAAACTCACTAAATCAGAAGTTGCTTCTACTCTTTCACATATTCTTGGTGTTAAACCTATGACCTCTAGAGAAAAATACCTAGGGTCACCTTTCATACTAGGTCATTCTAAACAACATACTTTTAGCTCCATGAAGGAAAATTTTGAACATACATTAGCCAATTGGTCTTCTAAGTGTTTAACACAGGCAGGAAGATCTACAATGGTTAAACATGTTTTAAATACCATACCTATCTATTAAATGGGTACATTTCTACTTCCTAAAAACCTCACGGATAAACTCAATTCCATTCAAAGGAAATTCTTCTGGGGATATAACTCTAATAAAGGCAATAATATGTTTTCTTCGCACACGCTCTGTAAATCAAAGTGTGAGGGGGATTTAGCTTTTCGATATTTGGAAAAATAAAACATAGCAATACTTGCAAAGATGGCCTGACATATATGCACCGAACCTTCTCAATGTGGTTCAAGTTATCAAATTTAAATACTGTAAAGAAGAGGATTTTCTGTATTGCGACTTTTCTTGAAGCAATTCTTCTTAGGTATGGAATGGTATTATGCAAGTACTTCAGATTGTTAAAGATATTATTTCATGGAAGTTAATAATGGGCAAAAGACTAGAATCTTGGATGATATATGGATTGCCGGAATTCATCATCCACCTAAATCTATTTTTGTAAACTATAAAGATTCTAAGTTTGTAAATGAACTTATCCTGCCTAACTCATGTAGCTGGAATACTTCCCTTGTCAAATATTTGTTTGATACAAACACGACAGATTGTATTCTTGGAATGTTCATAGATGATACTAAAGAAGATAACATCATCTGGATACCATCCAAGGATGAAAAATTTTCAGTCAAGAGTACTTATAAGATGCTATCAGGAAGTGCAAGTGATGTTCAGATTAATGGTAATAATGTTCAATCTGCAGTTTGGAAACAACTATGGCGTACCAAAGTTCCTCATATAATTCAACTATTTGTGTGGAAGTGCATTAGAGATATCATACCTACCAGGTTTCGACTCTCTAGGTTTAATCAAAATATTGAGACAGTGTGTGGTATCTACGAAGAGCTATAGAAACCATCAAACACATTCTATTAAATTGTCATCATACCAAGTCAGTTTGGAGACGCATTAATATTGATATTGATAATGTGAAACATAATTGCATTTTTATTTGGGCAATCTCTTGGTTTTCTAGCAATCTTGCAGCTGAAGAAGAAAGGTGGACACATAAACTTATGATAAGTTCATGGATCATATGGAAGGACAGATGCGACTCTGTCTTTCAAGGAAAAAATCTAAACCCCCACAATTCTTCTTGTAGAAGCAATTATTATTTGTATTAATGTTTAATTTCTAGCAATCAACATAACTCCGATATTGTTATAGATATCCTTTCTAACTCTGATTGGAAACTACCTGACTTAGATGTTAAGATATACGTTGATGCCTCTTTTTGTCATGATACTAACAATTCTGGCTTTGGTCTTGTTTTACGAGATAATACAAGACATTGCAATGGAATTAAAGGAACCTTTGTAGAAATACGCCTAAGTCCTGAAAATGCTGAGTGTTGGGAAGTATGTGAAGCTCTATTACGGGGAAGGACCTTGTAGCTTAAGAAACTCCACATTAAAGCAGATGAGAAACTGGTGATTGAGTTAATTGTTGGTGAATATTCCTCTACACATTGGGATAAAAATAATATTATCAAGAAAATAAAACTTTTGAGTAGAACTTTTGAATTTTGTTATTTTTCTTTCTTTAACAGAAACGATAATCAAGTAGGAGATGCTCTTTCAAAAGCAGTGCGAAAAGATGGAATATGCATAGAGTTCTATGAAGACTATCCTGCTTTCATTTGTAATTGTTAAAGATCAAAATTTTACTCTATGCTAAATTTTTGCTAATACAATCTTTTATTTCATCAAAATAAAATAAAATACATAACTTGATAGTTAAAAGGTATCTGGATTAATCTTACTTACTTTAGAGGCCACAATAGAACGACCAGGAAAGGAATCTTACAATTTTAACTTTGGAATGATCTTAGCCGTTGAATAGGCTGACCAAACAACCAAAACCGTAGAGTATATTCTCTTAAAAACTTATCCGTCGGATAGATTTCCGTAGATTTCCGTACCAACGTTAAATCTGAACCATAGGAATTAGCAACACGTGGATTCAGAACGTAATTTTTGTTCCGACTAACTATAACAAATCGATTCCTTTTGAAAAATGAGATACCCGTTTTAAAAATTTGCCCCTACAACACCATTGTACTGCAGTCCCCATGGGGAGCACGAGCAACCCCTTGTAACTGGACTAGTTAATGTACCCCAAAAAAATTAATGATGCCCCATTTTAGTTTAAAAATTAGTTGGAATTCAGTTAGTAGAATAATGTATATAAACATAAATTTTTTTATACATCAGCCCCATTCCTACAAAAAGATGATTCTAGAAAAGAACTTCCATATCATCCGGTAAATCATCTTTAAGTTGCAATCGTAAAGAATCTTCCTCCCAACCTTATTATCCGACCTCTCTTTTGCCTTGACATGCAGTTGATTAACAATAAATCATTTAATCTTTGATAAGGTGATGGTTTTCGGTGTAACACTGTTAGCTTGATCATCATCAAATCTCAGAATTGGTTATGTTTATCGTGCTTACAAAATTTAGTGATTGCATCGACCTAACGAAATATACATCCTACAAACAACATCACATGTACATACTATATTATAGTTTCACCGGCAAGTACATGGATATGCTATCTAAGCAGAGAGTCAATTTAGTGTTTAATTCCACTTTATTGGAAATGGGTATGATGTAAAAGGCTAAATGGGTATTGAAGTATTTGAAAATAGCTCTCAATCATTCAACAAGAAGTTTAAACAAAATTTTATTACAAACTTCAATCTTTGGTCGGACACCGACCGCTTCGTTTACAACACTCACTCTACTCACTTTGAACTTTCTGTATTCACTCAATTACAAGTTGTAACTAAAAACAATGTAGCCTATTTATAAGAAGTCTTTACCGACCATAGAAGACTCTAGACTACCAATTCTTACACATTAAGTTACCGCCTCTGACTATCTCTCGAACTCTCTCCAACTATCTATTCTATTACTTGCTCTAGAATACTTTAGCCATTCCTTTCTATTACCGACTTTGACTATCAATGGATAATTCTTAGATTTATCCGTTTGTATATACAACAAGTAGAATACTTTAGTATCACCTGGCTACTTTTTTTTCTTACCAGTTAAGTCTTATAGATTATTCTTGATTTATCCAAATCAAATTTATCTTTCCAACATTCTTTCCTATATTTTACTACTTCTGTTTCAGGAAAAGAGTTATTATCACTTTTTTAAATTGATCTATTTTTAGGTTAAAATGGAAAAATGATAGTAACACTTTTTAAAAAACGGAGAGAGTATTTGTTTGTGAGCCCAAGTCGTACCTTTATAGTGGCGAAATTTTTGTGCATTGGTGGTTCCGTAAACCGCTTATGATCTGGTCTTTGACTATGATTTTCTACCACCCATTTTTTTTTTTATGTTTTTCTCTTTCTCTCTCAGAATTTTTCCTGCCTTCGTATATCTTCTTAACTTCAGGTTATGTGATATTACTCTTTTTCACATTTGTTCTTAGTGCACTTTTCACAACTTCTCTAACAGGTTTACAGCTTGCGGAGTGGAAAAACATAGACACATGATCTCCGTAGATTTCATGTAGGCTTCTCGTCCGTAAAGGCCTCTTGCTTGAGCTATCTTCCGACGAAAACCGTTCAACACGCTCTAGTCTTGGAAGTGATGGAGGTGATCGAGGTATTGAAATTTCTTGGGAAATTGGTTCTAGTGGCTATTGTTGTTGTTCTTCTTCTTCCAGGATCGGAAGAAAATCATACTTTTTTTCTTGAATATCAAAATCCCTGATCCCTTCTTCATCAAACCCCGCATCTCTGCTTACAACCACCTTTCGGTTGATCGGATCATACAATTTGTATCCCTTTGATTGAGAGTCATAAAATATGTACTTGGTACTCTTATCATCAAGCTTCGTTCTCATCTGACTTGGCATATGAGCATAATCAATACTTTCGAATACTTGTAAGTGTGAGACATCGGGTTTCACTCCACTCCATGCTTCTTGAGGAATCATGTTCCACACATTCCTTGTGGGACATTGATTTATGAAATAAACCGCACAATCAACTTTCAGCCCAAAACTCTTTGGCACTCTCTTGGTCTTCAACATTCTCCGAGCCATGTTGACAATCATTCATTTTCTTCTTTCGGCAACACCATTTTGTTGAGGTGTATATGGAACCGTAAGAAGGCGATGTATTCCTTTGTCTTCACAGTAAGCCTCGAACTCCTTCGAAGTAAATTCACCTCATTTGCCTGATCTCATTGCATAATTTCAAAGTCACTTTTTTTTTAACAAGGGATTTAAATTTCTTGAAATTGGAGAAAACCTCTGATTTTTGTTTCGAGAAATAAACCCAGATTTTTCGACTAAAGTCATCCACAAATATGAGGAAATAATTATTTCTACCATAAGAACTTGGATTTAAAAGTCCACAAACATCTGTACGAACCAACTGTAGAGGTCTTATGGCTCTTGTCAATGTTTCCTTGGGAATTTTTTTTCTGAAATGTTTTTCGAGTAAACATCCTTCACAAAGTTGATCCGGGTGGTTTATACTTGGCAAACCTCTAACCATCTTTTGATGGGACAATAACTTTAATCCTCCAAAATTGAGGTGCCCATGCCTAAAATACCAAAGCCATGATGAATTTTTTACACACGTTGTTAGACATCTCACGGCGTCATTTTGGATGTTCAAATAAAATATTTTATTTTGCCGTCATTGGCACTTTGACAGTTAACTTTTCTTCCTTATCTCTTATATAAAGACTAAGGTCCTCCATATACATCTTATAGCCATTTTCTAAAAGTTGTCCCAAACTTAGTATATTCATTTTAACATTAGGGACATAGTAAACATTCGAATAACTGATGGCTTCCATTTTTTAACCATATCAGAATTTTACCAAGGCCACTCACCAGAGTTTCGTTCCATCTCCGAATATCACGTTGCCGGAAACTGATTCATCAAGCTCCACGAAATTTCTCCTTCGTGCCGCACATATGGTTGCTCGCTCCCGTATTGAGCACCCACGTATAATTTTCATCATAATCACTTTTTTTGCATGCCACCAATAAGGTTTGGTCTTCTATATTTTCATTACTAACATAATTGGCTTCCTCATCGACGTCATTTGAAGAAAACCAACACTCCGAAGCATAATTACCGAGCTTATGACAATTATAACATTTGATCTGAGATTTATCATGCCTTGGACTACTGTTCCGCCATGAATTAGTATCTCTACCTCGTCCTTTTGCGGAACTTGACCATTGGCCCCTTTGATCAGTATCATTTGACTTGCCTCTTCTTCTTCCTCTTCCATTATAGTAACCACATCCCCTTCCTCTAGCGTTACTATTAGAGTTTTCTTCTTTAAAGTAAGCTTAGCTTGTAGAATTTGTTCTACTGCTCCCTCTTGATTTCTTTTCCCCATTCTTTCTTCATGGGCTTGTAAGGATCCCATGAGCTCATCCATCGTCATAGACTCGACATCTTTTGACTCTTCAATTACGACGGCGATATAATTGAATTTTGAAACAAGTGATCATAGTATTTTCTCGATCACACGGCTGTCGTCCATGACCTCACCATTTCTTCTCAATTGATTAACGACAACCAATTTTTTTGAAAAGTAATCCGATATTAATTCAAATTCTTTCATAAAGAGAGATTCAAACTCTTAGAATTTGCAATCGCACCTTCTTTATTTTATCCACGCCTTTAAACGAATTTTGTAGAATCTCTCACACTTGCTTTGCATTAGCCTCTCTTGATATCTTCTCAAACAAAGATTTATCCATCCTTGATAGATGAGCTAGAGAGCTTTTTTATATCTCTTTCTTTTTTATTTTACGAGAGTACGGTATCATCTTCCGGTTCGATATAACCTTTTGCTACAATATCCTAAGCTTCTTGAGAGCCTAGTAACGTCTTCATTTGGATCGACAGATTTTCATAATTATCTTTCCTGACTTTAGGAATTTAAAAGAAAATATCTCATTAGTCATTTAGATCGTATACCACTTTGTTAGAAATGGGTTTGATGTTAAAAGGCTAAATGGGTATTGAAGTATTTGAAAAATAGCTCCCATCATCCAATAAGAAGTTTAAACAAATTTTATTACAAACTCCAATCTTTGGTCGGACACTGACCACTTTGGTTACAACACTCACTTTACTCACTTTGAACTTTCTGTATTCACTCAATTACAAGTTAACACGAAAAACACTCTAGCCGACTCTAGACTATCAATTCTTACACATTAAGTTACGGCCTCTGACTACCTCTCGAACTCTCTCGAACTATCTATTCTATTACTTGCTCTAGAATACTCTAACCATTCCTTTCTATTACCGACTTTCACTGTCAGTGGATAATTTTATATTTATCCATTTGTATATACAACAAGTAGAATACTTTAGTATCACCTGGCTATTTTTTTCTTACCAGTTAAGTCTTCTAGGTTATTCTTGATTTATCCAAATCAAGTTTATCTTTCCAATAACACACTGTACTTTCTCTTTTTACTTGGATCTGTAACAAGATATCTACTTCTTTAACCATCAGTATCACATGTTAACTTTTAATGAAATGGAGCAGTTCTGTGAACGGAAACAAAACTAATATTAATCAAAGTAGATCACCAACCAAAAACAAATAAAAAACCAAAGTAATCAATAGTATCACATGTTAACTTTTAATGAAATGGAGCAGTTCTGTGAACGGAAACAAAACTAATATTAATCAAAGTAGATCACCAACCAAAAACAAATAAAAAACCAAAGTAATCAATTCTTGAAGGACTTGCGGAAACAAGTATTAATCAATAATCGTCAATCAAAAATGAATTAAGTGACTGGCCCTTATTTGCTACCGTATATCAAAATTACATTAAAAAAAACAAACAAATTCAATGAAAATCCTGATCAATAATCAACTATTTCCACACATAAACAATTAATGGAACGAAAATAAATGTCTTTGGTAAGCACTTTGTTTGAAAGCTCTCTTGAGTGTTGTCTCTTTCAGTTTAAAATTCTATTCAGATTAAAATCCCTGATTTTTTCTCTGGTTTATTTTTTTCGAATTAATAACATTACTACATAATCTTTCTTTCCAATCCTTCTAATCCTTACACCAACGTTTTGTTATATTTATGGATACAAAGATAAAGAGGTAACATTATTGATTTTAGGGGTATATAAAAGAACATCTATTTAAATTAATGGATTTAGATGTTAAACTATAAGTCTAAATATTTGCCTTGTCATAATTGGGTTGGAATTTACCGGGTTAGAGAACTATTTGGCCTTCCAAAAGAACAATTTTTGGGGACCATTAATGATTAGTCCGTCTATTATATGGTGATAAGTGGTGTCCTAGGATTAGTAAATGACTAAGTTACCCTTTATTTATTTAAAGAGAATTTTATTTTATTTTAAGAAAATACCTAATGGGGAAATGCAATTAATAAATTAATTCCTATTTTTTCGATTTTAATAAAATGCCTCTACCGTTCTCTTTTCCGTCTAGGATCACATGGTTCGTCATTTCCTTGTGGAATAACCCTATTTCTTGTTATTTGATCCATTGTGGTCAATAACGCTCTTGAATTAGGCAAAGGTAAGGAAAGAGAGGGATTTCTTGTTGACTTAGTCTATTTCTCGTGAGAAGAAAAGGGATTTTGGAGACAAAATTACTAACCTATCCCTTCCCTAACTTATTTCTTTTTTATTGTTTCTGTCGTTTTAATAAAATGAAAACCAAAAATTCATGTTTATATCATTGTTTTGAACAGTATGTTCTTCTTTTCTTCAGCTTCAAAGTGTGATCATGGATGTTTCGCCTGCTAATCATTTCATTGTTTCTAACAATTCCTTCTTCTGAATACTAATCTGTTGAGTTTATAGGTAAATATTAAGGTTTGCAGAAATTAGGGATTTGTTTAGAAACTTAAGCGAAATTTTGAAACTGTTGTAAATCCTCTCAATTGGAGATCATGTGTTTGTGATAATTCAACTTATTGATGTGTGTTTGAATTTCAATCGATCAATTAGGGTTTGTAATTTTCAATTTGGGGATTTTCATTGATTATGGCTCTTGAAGAATTTAGGTGTTTTATTGTGAAGAGATGTGTCGTGAAAACAAAGTCAGTTCAAATTTGATTAGTATAATGGGTCATTGTGATGTTGTTATTGATTTTCATGGTAGTGGTATTCATGGTATTGTTGGTGGTATATGGTGGTGAGTTACATGTGATTTTTTTCTTTTTCAATTTTCAATTTTCCTTTTTTAGTTTTCTTTTCAATGGTATATTGTGGACAGATTTTGAAGTTATTTCATGGTGCACTGTATGATGTTTTATTAGTCTTCACTAGAAATAATTAGACATACATGAAATGTATGAGATTGATTAAAGGCTTAAAAGTGGAGATGTTCATTACTAGTTGGCAGAATATTATATTTGTGATTGATTTCAGTAGTTGAGATGGTTTCCAATCTGTATGGGTATTGTGTTGTTGGGTCTGTATACTACTCGTATTTGCAGGGAAGATTGGATATAAAATGAGCCTTAAAACATCATCAAAGACTTATCTCCTCCTCACAATCAATCTGCACATCGATTGTTCGATAGAATTCGCCTTTAAGTTCAAATACATCTACCACTAGGGTTGCACAAACCCGACCCAACCCGCCCACCCGACCCGCACCCGGCCCGCTGATGAACGGGTCGGGTGATTTTTTTTAACCCTTCTTCTGGCGGGTCGGGTGCGGGTGATAGCTCCTCTCACCCGACCCGACCCGCCCACCCGCCAGAGAATCACACGTGCCTTTCGCACGCTGCGAGGATTGATTGATAAACATAGAAACAGAATTGCAGTTGCAGCCAAAGTTACGATAATTGTTCTTCTTCTTCGATTTTACACATGCGATTTTGCTAGAGGAGACTCAAGAGAGATCAGTTCTATGTTTTTCTTTCGTTTAATTTTGTTGTTCTCTTAGCCTGTTCTTAGTCCCTTGACAAGCTTCTGAACTCCAACAGTTCTAGTTTCAAGCATTTCTCAGTTAGGGATTTTATGTGACAATTGATAAAGGTAAAATTCTCTTTCTTCATCTTTGAATTTTTTAGGGTTTTAGACTACAATTGATGAGAAGAATTTTAGGTTGTCTAATTTATGTCATATCTTCATCGTTTGAGTTTCAGGAGCTGGTTATTTTCATCCCCAATCCCCAATTCCAACTGGTCTTATTTGGTAATTGATACTCATAATCTCCTTCATGTATTCATCTTTTTCCATTGCAGTTGATATTTGTAAGCATTTTCAGATGAATCAACTCTTTGTAACATAAAAGAGTGTCCATTTGGTTTAACTAAAGGAAGTTATTCTGACAACAGAAGAAAAGGATACATAGTTTGACACGGCTAGTCTCCATTATATTTTGAGGCCAATTTTTTATGAAAAGTTTTGACCCACAACACAAATTTGTAGTGTGTTAGAAAATTTAACTGACTTGATATACATTACACTATTATTACTATTTTTATTTTTATTTTTATTTTTTTCATTCTAATTGTTCACTTCTTTTGTTGTAGAGTTATTTGGTAACCTTGTTATTTCTTCCATCATCATAGATGATGATTGAATCTTATATTCGGTGACCTGGAGGAGGAAGTTTTAAGTTAGTTTGTTCCTATGTCATCCTGCGGAAGTTGATTCTGGCGAGTTCTTAAACTTAAAACTCTTGTTTTTCTTTTAAGTATGTGACTGTTTTCTTTCAACTGTAGACAATCCTAAGTTACATAACTTTTCTTTCATACAACTCTTTTCTTTCATAGTCTGTAACTTATTGAACTTTTGAATGGGTATGGTTACAGTCTTACAGAACTTTGAATGGGTATGGAACTTTTTAGAACTTTGAATGTGTATGGTTACAGTCTTACAGTCTTATAGAACTTTGAATAGATTGGAACTTGTTTCAATTGTATCTGTACAGTGCTTGGAAATGTCTTTTTGCTGGAATAGTGCCGATATGTTTGATATTTTTGTGTCTGTACACTGCCTGGAATTTTTGTGTATGTGACTGTTTTAAATTTTTAATGTATGTGAGTTCATGTGACTGTTTTCTTTCAAGTTCAACTGTAGAAAACAGAACAGAACTAAAGATTCAGGAATATAACAGAACTGTAGGATTCAGGAACATAACAGAACTTAAGATTTGTGGAGTCTGGGCGGGTGACCCGCGGTACCCGCACTCGATCCGACCCGTCCTACGGCGGGTTGGGTGCGGGTGAAAAATCAAATCACCCGCCACCTGGCGGATCGGGTGCGGGTGAGGCCAAACCCGACCCGACTCACCCGATGTGCAGCCCTATCTACCACCACCAGACTACACAACCTGTTTGCAAGAAGTTCTTAGCTCGGCACTGACTCGCATCCTAATTCGGTATTGACTCACTTTACTAACACTAGTACAAATTTGGGCTTCCGTGACAGTTCGAAATCCTCAATCATGACAGTTCAAAAAATACTTGTCACAAAAGAATAAGCTACGAGATATAAGCGACAGTTTCTTATCAAAACTCACACTAATAATGGTACAAAATCGTGACAGTTTATTAACTGTTACTTAATAATTATACCATGACAGTTTTTATAGAAAACTGTTAGTGTAGATTGATGTATAATAACAGTTTTAAACTGTTACTATTCTTAAGCTATAACGACTGTTGTATATAAAAACTGTTATAGAAGTATATAGCTATAGATGACAGTTTCTTTCAATTACTATAATTTTCATTTATAGTGACAATTTTTATCCAAAACTGTTGTTATTCATATAATCTACCATAAAACATTTTCAAACCCACGATATAATTAGTTTGAGTCCCTAAATAGTAGTGGTCTGTTTTATTAGTGGGTCTATTCCGTAAATTTTGTTAATGGTCTCTCTCAGACACCTTCGTCTCTCATTTCGTTAGAACCCCCGACCCCGAGAGAAGAAGCTTAAACATAATTTCTCGATCCGGTCACCCATCTCTCTTTATTTCCCTAAAACTAAAATCTTAATCTCTTTCAAAAGTTGTTGGTACAAGGAGAATGATGTTCACGAGTAGGTAGAATCTCACAGATTCGGTATTTCGATTAGAGTCTCACTGATTCTGTAGAAGAAGGCTGTTTCAGTTGAAGACAAGGAAACGAGAAAACATTGATGTTTTTGTAGCAGATTATGTAAGTAAATCGAACCCAACCACTTATTTCGGTTTAATCACATGATTGATTGTGTTTATTTGAAGATAAGAGAAATTTTTGATTTGATTTTGCGATTTAGGGTTCATCCAAATTTGGGGTTTTTATGTTCCTTGTCTAATATTTTAAGATTTAGGATTCATTCAGATCTTGAGTTAGTCGCATCTATTTTTTGTTCTTTTTGTTCTTTTTGCTGATTGAGGATCTATTTTCTTAGTGACTATTAAGGCTGTAGGGTTTAGAATTTTTATGGTACTCACCATTGAAAGAATCTGTAGATAACTTTTAGGCATTGTTAAGTGATGACTTATACACAGTTGTATGCCAGTTCTGCTTCAGAAAATTCTTGATCGAGAGAGCTGAAATATATCTCAGCCTAATATATATTTTTTTCTATGTGTTGACATTCTAATTGGATACAAAACTGATGATGGGTTTTTCATTTTACATCTTATAAATCATTTCTAACTAACAAATTTATCATCTTGATATTATATCTGATCAAAACAGAAAAATCTTAGTATGGAAGAAGAACAAGTACTTTGGAGGTGGAGATGAAGATTGATTATTATAATTCTGTTAATGTTGGTTTATTGTGTTGATTCTTGTTTGTCTCTCAATGATGAAGGTACTATTGCAGTTTTGAATTTTGAACAAAAATAAAAAAAAATGATTTTATTTTTATTTTTGGAAATGGGTTTTTGACTATTGAGATGGTTTGATTGAACTTGGAGGTATATCACTATTGAGCTTTCAATCTTAGTCTAATCTTATTACCTTTATTTATACTCTTTTATTATATTAATTCTAGGAATTTTACATCCTCGGAGGCGTATGCTGGCGGGCTTAGCTTCCGAAATAGATAAAACTTGACCTCCACAAAAGCCCTCAATAGAGGTTAGGATGGAAATCTAGGACGTTCTCTGTGTTCTTTGAGCAGCGCCCGTCCGGTGCCGAACCAGAAAGCGTTCTTCTTTTCTGGGATTTTTTTAGGGACGAGGCGGGAATTGCTCTGTGTGCCTCTATCGGTATTGGTTGGTGTCAAGCTATCTGGCTGAACTGTCTGTCAATTGAGGCTGACTCAGTCTGCAGGAACTTAACTATTGATTTAGATAGTTCTTTCTGGGTATCCGCTTTGTTCGAATAATTTTTGTCTCCATTGTCTTCGTCTGGGCAATGCCTCTAGCTCTTGATCTATTGCAGGACCGGGTATCTGGGAGTCTAGATCTTAGCTTATCTTATACTCTCTATACTTCGCATTTCCTTGAGATGGAAAACCAGCTAGCTCGGATGCTCAGAAACATCGTAAGAGAAGTCGTCCTGACAAACGGTTATTTCAGACCTGTGCGCTCTCCCTCTGACTAATGGCTGTAAATACCAAGCCCATTCCTAAACACAAAACTCTTTATCTTAACCGGACAGTCAGGGGGAATGAGTCTTGGCGATCCTTTGAATCTCGGCTCTAATCGACTCTTCTACAAACTTATTCAAAGCGAAAAACTACTCTATCAAAGCCGTTCCAGTTTACTAGACTTCACACTTACGATCTTTCCTTCGTATCCGAGTAGCTAGATGTGACAAACAAGGCGTCGGTTCTTGAATGGAATACTGAGGTGAGGTTTCTAACAAGCTAGCCTTTTTATTAGCTCAGATGGTGATAAGCGGCATATTGATTCCATACCGTACCGAAGACGAATTTCCTGGCGAAATAGAGGGATGTAGTTGCTCAATAGAGGACACCTGCCCGAATAACAAATAGGCCGAAAAGACCTATAACGAGTCTTTTTTTCCGTGTTCTCGCTAACCGCAGATGAATGGAGGGTGCAGAGGCGCAGGAAAAGGTGTGGTTGTTTAAGCATCCAGAAGTTGAACTTGCTGTTCCAGAGGTGCTTGTACCCAAGATCTGCTTTCATTATGTGGGCAATACCGCTCAACTTTAGTAGATCATGTGGATGTAGAAAAAGCTTCTCATTTTGATGAAATGGAAAGAGGAATCGAGTCTATCTTACCCACCGTGGTATGCGGCAATAAGACCACCAAAAGCCTTTGTGGCACTAGCGGTACACAGAAGTCATGGGAGAGGCGGGCTAAGTGAAAGAAAAAAAAGAAAATATAAATGGAGCTATGTCGACGCGAAGTTTTGCACCAAGCAAAGACAACCCGTATCTCCTCATATTTGATCAGATTACTAGGTTGCCGCCACTAGTTATGGTGGTGAAGAAGGGGCCAACTTTAGCTAAAACTTATCCCGTTGCCAGTTGGAAAGGCAGGGAACAATTGAAGTTCCGCATTTCCTATCTTTTTCAAATAATGCCTTGGAGTCCATTTCAACTTGAGCTTGGAAAAAGGGATTAGAACTGAGCCAGGAAATTGCTTTCAGAAGAGCCTCAACTTCTGCTTGCATGCTAGATTTCACTCCCAAAAAGGAGGAGAAGCCATAAAGCACCAGAGTCATCTCTTCCCCCCCCCCCAGCCCCACTTAGCCAAGTAGTTTTAAGGAAGCCGTCCCTGTCCAGTCCTTTTATCCACCTGTAAGCGGTTGCTGTCTTTCCATCTGTCGGCTTCCTTTGCGGCTACCAATTCTCCCCAACCCAAGGATGTGTAAAAACTACTGCCATTTGGCCTCCTCCAGTATTTGCATTTCCGGGGCAGGAGTAAACAGCAAGCACGGGCAATAGGAAGAGGCGTCGTTCCAACCAAAGAGAACATAGGACTGGTCAGTCAAGTAAGGTCTTTTCACAGATGAAGTTAAAGAGCAAGAAGAGAGCCATTCAAATAATTAGGGAAATTCAAGTAATAAACCTAGGTCTACCGGTCTCCGGCATGTCAATCCTCTTAAATCAAGTTTTTCACTGCCGTAGGCACTCGAAGAATACGGAGAGGCTTTATAATAAATATTTTGCTTCCCCGAGAAATGCTAGGTTGACGATCAACTCTTTCGGGAGAAGGCACTGGGATGATGAGATGCATGAGGCCAAAGTGGATACCCACCTCAAAATAGACAAGAAAATAGAGGAAGCGCTCCTATATGATGGTTATTCAAGATAGTCCCTCTTGGCCAAACGACATCAAGTCAGAGCCTTTGTTTTTTATCCACAAGGTAGAGCGCTTTCTACAGATAAGTATGCCGACTACTTGGATAAAATGATGCTAGGGACTCACAGAACGGTGCCGTATCTAAGGGTAACCGAGTCTATATACCGGATGGACCTCTTTTTGTAGTCTGAAGTAAATTGCTCTGCCAACGAAGGGGAATTGCAACCCCTGCCCCGTGGTAGTTAGAAAAGGTAGTAGTGGGCGCTCCGACCGAGATAGACAAAATCCTATGCAAAAGGTTTCTGGTGTTTTGTTGAATTGGAAGTTTAGTGATGGTGCACAGAATCCTTGTTCTTGGTTCTGTGTTAAGTGTTCTAATGATGACAAAGTTATAAGCTTGTAAGTAGTTATTCTTTTGATTCAGCTTTTTCTTCTTGCTGTTCTTAATGAATTGTGTGAATTGAACTTCAAATTAACTTGTTTTTATGATGGTTTACGGAAGTGTGAAGTGCTAGTTGATTGCTAGTGAAAATTGTGTGGGAGGTGGAAGGGAGTTGAGTGTGTGTGTATGTGTGTGTGGAGTAATTCAGTGGTAGATCTGTTCTTCCGTGCCCTTGCCGACAGAAATCTCAGTCTACGAACTAAACAATAGTACTGTTGGCGAGAGTTTAGAAACTCAATGGGGTATATGTTGTGGGAAAAACCATATCGAGCTTCAACCTTGTGAGTGAGAGTACTGTTTGGTTATTTCGTCAAGGGAATAAGGAAAGAAAGTTAAAAAGTCAGTATTTTTGATTGATTTGCAGTGGCTGATTTGAAAAGACTGGAGGAGCAAGCAAGAGATGGACCAAATGATCCATATGCATTGTCTAAGTGGCGTATTCTTAACAGGTTGCATGACAGAAATGAGACAATGTACTACAAGGTATGTGCTCATATTTTTTGAGTTGGGGTTTCTACTTAGTACTGTAGCAGTAAGTTTTGAAGGTAGGCCTTAAAAAATATATGGCCTCAAGGCTGACTCAATGCATAGTTTTCATTACTTTCATTAATATTATCATTTCAAGTGTAATCCATTATAATCAACTGACATATTACATCTGCAAAGGTATTACCGAGTGACGAGGTCATGCATTATACTAATTTCTCTTAACTTTTTTCTCTTTTTTTAGGCACATCCTAGACTATATCTTTGTTCTTTTTTTCTCGATATTACATCTTAGGTATTTCTATTTGTAACTTTTTCCATTGTAGGCTAAAGCTTCTGGAAAGATCCCTACAGACTGCCAAAAAATGGGTGATGAGATTGGAGTAAGTGGATCTGATGTTGTTTAAAAGATCTTGTTGTTGTTTTGGTCAACGTCTCTAAGTTCTCATCTATTTATTTATACCAGACAACAATTCTCGGGAATTATGAAAAAATTCTAATATCCTGCAATGCTGGATTATCATGATATAATCAGCTGTTCGGTGAAGCTCCTTACTGATTTCCCTGAAGGTACATATTGCACACTATCATCTAAACTATAACTGGTTATGCAACTTCGCTATTATTATTTTACTTTAATGTATTATTTTTCTCAATATTCAGTATACAAGGAGTGCCAGGACATGTGGAAGGCCATAGTAATAGATGAGTTTCAGGATACTAGTTCAATGCAGTATAATTTCTTGCGTATCCTTGCCTCTCATAATCGCATAACTATCGTTGGTGATGAAGATCAGGTATTATTTAGCAGCTTATCAGCGGTACGAGGGCCAGCAGGTTATAATGGTGGATACTCTGAATTGCTTGGAGATATTATTGGAACTAGCACTTTTGATTGGGCCACTGGCCGCATCGTTGATACTACCAGGGCTGACAACATTATTTCTCAACAAAGGGGGTTACAGATACAATCTAAACGGTTAGACTTTAACTTGAACCATAACAATCAGAATTCTCAAATGGATGATATACGTGACAGTCTCTCAATGTTGTAATTATAAAACACTGTTCACTTACCTGTAGGCTTGGAGGGTTTATCAACCGCAAAATACCTGGAAGATGCAGGTCACAAACCAATATTGCTAGAAGCAAGAGATGTTCTCGGTGGAAAGGTAGGTTTCTTACTTTCTTAACTTGTCTCCCTCGCTTGGATATATCTCAACTTTGTTACATATTCCGTTGAATATCACACATATTCCATCACATGAATGACTGAAGCCTTTATTACTAAGAACTTATATATGCTACTTTATATCATTTCGTTTCTTCAAGGACTTCATATGATTTGACGAATGTAGTTTCTTCAACTGTTTAGGTAGCTGCTTAGAAAGATGATGATAGAGACTGCTATGAAACCGTCCTACACATATTTTGTGAGTTTACTTTCTTAGGCTTAGCATCATTCGTGTGTAAACTTAAAATTGAGTTGCTTCCCATTCATTTAATATGAAATTTCCATGTTAAAGTTTTATTTTCTTACTATCTTTTTTTTTCTTGAGCTCCATCTAAGCTTTACTGTTTCTTTATCTGTGTTTTTGTTTGTTTGAAGTTGGAGCTTACCCAAACATGCAGAATTTGTTTGGAGAACTTGGTATTAGTGATCGACTGCAGTGGAAGGAACATTCTATGATTTTTACAATGCCTAGCAAGCCTTGGGAATTCAGCCGATCGATTTCCCTGATGTTCTTCTTGCACCCTTAAATGGTTTGGATCTTTTGCAAATCTGTAACATATTCTGCTATTTTACATTTTTTATTCAGAAATTTGGGGTCTTCAGCAGTGGTTTTTATGTCACTTCTTTGTTTGTTCTTTATTATTCATCATGCAGCAGTACTAATGGTGTGGACCACTCATTTTAATGGCTACCTTTGATTGCTAGGATTTCTCTTGCATGTCTTTTATCATTTTCTATTTAGATATCGAGGTTTATATGAATTTATTTATCAGGAATGTGATTTACATGAATCTGGGCAATCTTAAGAAACAATGAAATGCTTACATGGCCGGAGAAAATACGGTTTGCTATTGGACTCTTGCCAGCAATGCTTGGTGGTCAGGCTTATGTGGAGGCTCAAGATGGCTTCACCGTCAAAGAGTGGATGAGGAAACATGTATAGAATGTAAATTCGTTTCATCCGTGACTGTTGTGTGGGATTTAGATTGTTAACTTTGGCTTCTTTAATAGTTGCACTTATTTGCAAAATACCGGTGAACCATTATTCAGGAAACACACAACCATTTCCTGGGTTAGTGAGAGAACACATCTTTGCTGCGTTTCAACCAATACTATCCTCTTTTATAACAGTTAACAAGTTAAACAAAAGAAAGGAGATGCGTATCTTAATATGAAGTTACTGTATCATTCTTCCCAACTAACTTTGAACTTAGACAAGCAACTATGTTTCTTTGGGTACTGAATCCACAACTGAATATTACATTTTTTCTATTTTTATACTTTGGCTTTGTAATTATATGTCTCTCTTATTATATGTAACTGAATTAAGTAGAAGCCTTTATAGTTTGTACTAATCTGTTATTTTCCTATTTATACATAATTGCATTGTCTTGGTTACTTACTTATATCCTCTTTTTGGGTTGTGCTGGGGTATATTTCAGGGTGTAACTGATCGAGTAACTGATGAGGTTTTCATTGCCATTTCAAAGGCATTAAACTTCATAAACCCAGATGAGCTTTCGATGCAGTGCATTTTGATAGCTTTAAACTGATTTCTTCAGGTTTGGCTATATTTAATTTAATGATATTATGATTATGATATGTAGATAATAGAATTTATTTGAGATATTATATGTGTACTTATGTTACGGAAATGAAGGTTGTGCATAAACTACTAATTTATCCAACTAGGAAGGCCGTATGGCCCCTACTTATGTAAACTTGTTTAGAAATCTAGAGATAACTTTTCCTGATGATGTCTCGTTTTATATGATTGTGTCGGTGTTTCTATCCTACAATGTTGTTGACTAAGACATGGAAGATGCCTTAAAACTGATATAGAAAATGATGTAAATACACAGGAAAAACATGGTTCCAAGATGGCCTTTTTAGATGGTAATCCTCCCGAGAGACTTTGCAAGCCGGTTGTGGATCATATAGAGTCACTAGGCGGTGAAGTTCGTCTCAATTCCAGAATCAAAAAGATTGAGCTGAAAACAGATGGTACTGTGAAACGTCTCATGCTCACATGGTGATGCAATAGAAGGAGATGCTTATGTCATTGCAACCCCAGGTACAACTGTTCATTTTCTTGTCCTACAAAGATACAATGCTTGCCAGACGTGAGCTTAACTTTGCAACTATCACTTGTATTTAATTTTCAGTGGATATCCTAAAGCTGCTTATACCCGAGGAGTGGAAAAAAGTTAGGTACTTCAACAGATTGGATAAATTAGTTGGAGTTCCTGTGATTAACGTCCATATATGGTTAGTTACAGAATAAAATAAATGATGTCTATGCAGCTCAATATATTTCAAGTGTTGAGTAAGCTTTTAGTTCCTGGTTCTCAATGTGATGTTGTAACCTAGTGTATGTGAATACTTTTTATTATTCTAACTTTCAGTGGTCAATTAAATTTCACAGGTTTGACAGGAAATTGAAGAACACATATGATCATCTTCTCTTCAGCAGGTCCGTCACTAATTTTAGAAACTACTTCACAAAATCATTTGTAAAAATAAATTGCAATTATGTGGTTCTATTGATATCGGACGTATTTCTCTTTTTCTTCTTAACTTGCATCCCATTCTTTAAGTTGCTTAATATCTAATTTCTAAATTTTTAAAATCCTTGCAGAAGTCCCCTCTTAAGTGTATACGCTGACATGTCAGTGACATGCAAGGTAAACATAGAAATTTTTACTGGATATTGTTCACATCTGCCAGTTTGTAGTAGTGTAGTGTTCCTTCTTTGTTATCTATTTCGGGTTAGCATACTTGTTCTATTATTAAGAGATCTATTTAAATCTTTATGCAGGAATATTACGACCCAAATAAGTCCATGCTTGAGTTGGTATTTGCACATGCTGAGGAATGGATCTCACGTAGTAACTCCGAGATAATTGAAGCTACCATGCAGGAGCTTGCTAAACTCTTTCCTGATGAAATCGTCGCGGACCAGAGCAAAGCAAAAATATTGAAATACCACATTGTTAAAAAACCAATGTCAGACCTCATTCAATGGCAGTTTTTCTCTCTAATGGATTGTAATTTTTTTTCTCTTAATGTTGTCATCCAGGATAAAGATTTATTTCTAATCAAGGTATTATTTTAGCTAATTGCAGAGTAACTTTCTAATGCCTATAAGGGTCGTTGATGTCTTTGATAGATATGGTAATTCTTCCAGCTATTCTGATTAAATTTTTTTGTATGTAATAGAAAATAGCCCAGTTACAACAGAAATAACAACAACAGCAGAACAACAATCAACAACAGCAGCGGAACAACAATCAACAACATCATCAACTTCAGCAACATGCACTTCTAAGTCAATCCTAGGGTTCAATCATCACCTCCACCAGCAAGATAAAGTTGGGGGTGTAGGCAGTGTATCGTTAGATGGTAGCATGTCAAACTCTTTCCGAGGAAATTATCAGGTTTTCCTTTTCTTCATCTGAATTTCTAGTATAAATCTTTTACTTTTTTAATTGGCAGAAATTTCTAGTATATTCTTCTTGTGTTTGTGGGGTTTGTATTCAAGAGTTCGTTGTTTCCAGTGTTCTTTCTTGTTGAATGAGTGTTGCCTTGGAATTGACTTTGCTGTGTGGGTGTCTCAAAGTCAAGGATCCTTTTATCTTGCACGGTAGCTTATAATATTTGATATTTGATGCTAATTGTATAGTTTTAGCATTTTGTAAAAGTTATTTGTACAAGAGTCTGTAGAAACATTTTTACTTAAATCAAAATATATATATAAATAATCCTCTATTTTTTTCATCCATTGGTTTCATATGTGATTGACCATCTACCTGATAAGAAAGGAAGTAATAGTGTGGAAGATGAATTAGCCTATATGATAATCATTTGACAATTCATGTCCTTGAGTCATTGATGACAGTTTTATGAAGAAACTCTCATCTTAGGTTAAGAAGTTAAGTTTTTAATGACAATTTTTATGGAGAAACTGTCACCTTAGTAAAAGAAATAAAAATTTTAATGACAGTTTTTATTGAGAAACTGTCACCTAAGATAAAAGAAATTAAGTTTTCAATGACAGTTTTTATGGAGAAACTGTCACCATAGTAAAAGAAATCAAGTTATCCATGACAGTTTTTATGGAGAAACTGTCACCTTAGCAAAAGAAATTAAGTTATCCATGACAGTTTTTATGGAGAAACTGTCACCTTAGTAAAAGAAATTAAGTTATCCATGACAGTTGTATTTAGAAAATGTTATTATATATTGTCAACAATGACAGATTTATAAAAAAACTGATACTTATAGTTATGATTCTGTGACAGTTTCTTATAGACCCTTCGTAACAGAGCCTTTAATGACAGTGCAATAATTTTTTAAAACTGTCACATAAGTATTTTGGTGGCAGTTTTTAACTGTCACTTAAGCCCAAATTTGTACTAGTGTAACCCGATTTAAATCGGTTATGGTTAAATGATTGTGGGGGCTCAGATGTCTTTTCGTATGACTAAATTACTGCCACGTAGACACTAACGTCAGTTTCCCGTTTTTCAAAAAAAAAAAAAACAGCACGGAAAAGGTTAAAATTTTGGCATTTAATTAAATTCCAAAAAACGTGGTCATATTGTTAATTGCATTTTCACACATGAGCATTTTATTAAAAACCTCTTATTTAAATTAAGTTATTATCCAAATAAATATTTGATTTGATTTTGATTTTGATTTTATTTTTATTTTTATTTTAATTTCTACTTGCTTCAGGTTATCAAGTTATTTGTACTTTTTTTAGTAGCTCGCTCAAACAACTCAACCACCTTACCAAAGAGGAAGCCCTAGGCTTAGCCTTTATTTTTATTTTAAATTTTTATTCATTTATTTTTATTCATTTATTTTTATTTATTTTATTTTTATCTTATTTATTTTATTTTATTTTAAGTTCGACCAGTTCCTAGCCGAACTTCAATTTTCTTAGCTAAGTTAACATTTTTTTCCCCAGCCGAACCCAGATTTGGTTTTTTTGTTCCCTAGTCGGATTTCAATACGAAGATCATATATTAAGGATCTGTTTTTTTTTTCCATAATCGAACCTCTATTTGTTCGGCTAAGTCGACTTTTTTTCCTAGCCGAATTTTAATATGAAAATCATACTAAGGTTCAGCTGAGTTTTTTTTCCTAACTGAATCTCTATCTATTCGTCTGACATGTGAACACATATTGATGTTCGATTGGATTTTTCTCGTAGCCGAACTTTGCGTTCTTCGCATATGATTGGGGTTTGGCTAGGAAACTTAGCCAAATCAAACCCAATAAAAAATTCAACAAATAAATAAAAAAAATACAAATAAATAACAAAAATACAAATATAAAGAATAATAAATATAAATAACAAAAAAAGTAAAATAAATATAAAAGAATATTTTAATAATTAATTAGAATATATGGATAAAAGGTTTTGATTTTTACTTTATAATAACTCTATCCCAATTCGAAAGATGATCCCATCAAAAATTCCATGGTCCCCATCGAATCGTTATCTCAAAACTTAAAAAGACATCCTCCATGTGTATAAACTATACCTGTATTATACGAACATTGTATATTGGGGGTCGGAATAAATATGTTTTATTGTTAAATATACTCATATTTGCTAAACTAGAATGTATATATATCATTTTGTTATAACAATTCCTATATATGACGGCACATAATATTCAACATGGCACGTTGTTTGAAACTATACCAACGATTTTAGATTAGTTTCAAACACCGAGCAGTCCTCTCTTTAATCTGGTGAAGTCTAAAATACCTCATATATCTCTGGTGAAGTTTAAAACACCTCACAAATATCTGGGTATGTGTTCACGACCGTTAACTTTATGAATCGGAAAATATTATGCTTTCCCCCTTTTATGTTAGGTCCAGGATTCGTGACTTTGTGTGTTGGGTTTATTATTTTAAGTGAAGAATATGGACGTGTCTTTAATTCTGTTTACAAGTGATATCGTCCTATTACTTATACTTACAAGTCACTTTTGTGTAAATTGTAATAACAGTGGCTTAGAATGGAGGATTTGAAAACACACACACACAACTAGAGCTAGATAGTCAAAAGGTATTATATATGATATCAATTAAACATTCCGAAAGAAACTTCTCCCACCTTCTCCCATCTTCTCCACCTTCTCCCACCTTCTCCCATCTTCTCCACCATCGACATCATAATTTCTTCACCACCACCACCACATACCATCAACTCTTTGTTCTATCCACATTCACCACCAGCACAACCACCACCACACCAAAAAACCTAGTCAGTTTCATCTGTAGAAGTTTCTATCACCACCACCAACAAAAACCCTAACACCACGACTCAACCGGAAGTTTCTATCACCACCGCTAAAAAATATCCTAGCCTCTACTCTTAATCATCGAAAAGGATAATTACTATTTTTATCTACTAATTTTAGGTTTTCTTTGTTTTTTTTATTTTATGATTGAAATTGGTTTCATCTGCTTTTCAATTTTAGGATAATTTTACACATTACCCATTCAAAATTTGATGAAACTAGTTTAATCCAGTTATTTCTGTTGAGATGGATTTGTTGTTGTTGTAAGTGTGAAATTTGTTGTGAAATTGGTGTGTATAAAACTGGTGTTGTAAGTAGGATGAAACTGGTGTTGTAAGTAGGATGAAATTTGTTGTGAAATTATGTTGAGTAGATACTGGTGAATGTTAGTACTGTCCAGGTTTAATCTGCATTTTCAGCAGGTTTAAAGTAGGATGAAACCAGTTTCATCCAGTTTAAACCTTGGTAAGTTGTTTTATCTAAATTTTTGTTTGAAGTCAATTTTTAAGTTGTTAGTGATATGTGCAATTTATC
The DNA here is from genome assembly GCA_023531435.1 of Papaver californicum. Classification (NCBI taxonomy): domain Eukaryota; kingdom Viridiplantae; phylum Streptophyta; class Magnoliopsida; order Ranunculales; family Papaveraceae; genus Papaver; species Papaver californicum. The sequence goes on along the minus strand of JAJJMC010019875.1, from coordinate 118,869 downwards.
TAGGTTTAGTTAGAAAATAAGAAGAAACTAGATTCATCTAGGTTTAGTTAGAATGCATATATATGCAATATGAAATTGGTTTCCTTTGGTTACTTTGTTGGTAAATACTTGTCCTGATTGTATATTATTTCTTTTTCACATTATTTTGTCGATTTCCTTCCATGGCTAATGCTTGTCCTTATATGCAGTGTGAAATTATACCAGCTTCATCCTTGTTGTTTCGGTTACATTCATTGTGTTGAGTTGGCTAAAATTGTGTTTATTTGGTTTTAACAGTTTGGCTAAATTAGTAGGAAACAAATGGCGTCTTCAACTAAAGGTACCACTTTCTCATTTCTTTATGTTTAAATTGTTATTGATTATTTATGTTGAGCTGATGGTGGTGAAGAGGTGTTAGTATAAACTAGGATGAAACCAGTTTCATCCAGGTTTTATCTGCAGTTTCAGCAGGTTTAACTAGGATGAAACCAATTTTATTCAAGTTTAATATTTGATATAAATTTATTTTTGATAGCATGTAACTGGTTTCATCTTGCTGTCGGAAGCAAAAGCATGAGTAAAGGTGAATTAAGAACCAAGAAAATCATGATGTAAATGTGGTTGGCGAAAGTAATGAAGAAGATCACTTGGAGAGAAAGGAAGAGAAGAAAACCTTTCGGTCGAATATGAAACCAATGGTGGATTTAATGGGTACATTGGAAATTACAGAGAAACAAGAGGTTGAATTAAGTAAGATTGAGTTTTGGAGTTTTATGAATATGATCAAAGAAGGAAAAATGGGGAAAGTTGAATGTAGCAAAGCTCCAAAGGCATTAGAATACATCATAATGAGTTATGAATCAAACAACTCATTTAAGATTGGTGATCAAATTTTGAAGACGGATCCTAACTCACTTGTTGTTACCTTTGCAATAAAGAGAATACATATGAGTGAAGAAGATAAGGAACTTTATGGGCCAAAGGAGGACCCTAGTCTGAAAACTTCTGAATTTTACATAAAGTACTTCAAGAAGGAGGATGCAAAGAAAAGTGGAGACAAATTGGAGAAAAGGGACATTGTTAAAGGAATCAAGGTTTTTATCAAAGAATAAGGCAAAAAAGAAGAGTTGATGATCCTTTTGTTGTTGTACATGTTTTGTACAATTTTCTTCACAAACACTGGTGGTATGTATATCAATTATAAGTACTTAAACTGTGAAATCAATTGATATCATCAATAGAATCTCATAGCCGGATCTCATCCATGAGCATCTAATGGAAAGCGTTGTGGAAGTACATAAGACACCTTACTCCGCAAATGGTTGTAACTTCTATCTGTTGGTGAGTTTCTATGATTTTTTCTTATTTTTAACATTCATTATCTTCAATACAACAAGCATAAAAACTAAACAGATTCATCTTGTTCTTTTTATTGTTGCAGTACTGGATGTTTGAACATATTAAAGGTATTGAAAAGAAAGACAAGAGTGATAACTTACCTATGTTTGCAAGATGAAACATGTATCAAGTGTCTTCTGATGTCGAGGTGATGCTGCAAAATCTTTCAAAAGATCGGGTAAATATATAATATAAAACCATAATATTTTTGTAATCACTAGATAAAACTAGTTACATCATGTGTAATATTTCTGTAATCACTAAATGAAACTAGTTACATCCTGTGTAAGCACTGGATGAAACAAGATGCATCTTGAATCTGAAAAATAAAAATATGTTGTCTACATGGTTGCAGGTGATTGACTTTGTTGGTAGTTGGACTGAAGAGGAAAGACAATTATGTTTGTTTAACGAGGCAGAAAACAACCATGAAGAAAACATCTCCAACTTGAAGAATGAATTAGAAGAGAAAGATAAGATTATCTCTAACTTGAAGGTTGAATTAGAGGCTAAGGATAAGATAATCTTAGACTTGCGAAATGAAGTGGAAGTATTAAAAGGACAACACAAGTTGCAATCAGAAACTCCATAAGCTTCACCTTCTCTTCAGATTATTGTTCATACACCACCTCCAGATTTCTTCAATCTTAAAATCACTCAAGAGATGAACATGAATGTAGAAGGTGATGTTCCTCAAAACGTTGATGCACCCAATGAAATTCCCGAAGCTGTGAATACATATGTAGTTATTGAAGCACAACCTCTAGCAGTTATGACTGAACTTGGGTCGATTGATAAAAACGTGAAGAATGTGTATCAGTATACAAGGAAGAGGAAAAAACTTGGTTCGGATTATGTTAGGAACGATGAAAAAAAAGTGATAAGTCGAAGAAGTTAGATAAGAATAACAAGTTGTGGAAAAATTACTTGAGTGAAAACAAAGCAACCGAAGAAAAGTTAATTAAAGAGTTCTACAAATCTGGAAATTTAAGGTACGTGCAACTGTTTTTTGTTTTGATAATTTGTTTTTGCATTATTGTTTAAGATGAAACTGGATTCATCTTAGTATGGTTTTTGTTTATGCCTGGATGAAACTGGTTTCATCCTGTTTATACCAAGCTGTTAAACTTGGATGAAACCAGTTTCATCCTGTTTTTTAACTGTTGTAACTATATAAATGATCAATAATGCAGAGATTGCATTTGGAATTACAATAGTGGTGGTGAGTTTGCAATCTCTATTATGGGAGAATACATCCAAGAAATGATGTTAAATCATTCTGTGCCGAACATTATTATTGAGTTCAAGATTATGAAATGGAGGGAATTGTTTCAACCTAACAGTAAATGCGATGGATTTATTATGACCGCGTTTCTAAGCACACTTGCATGGGTAACACATAAAAATATTTGATTCCTTTTCTTTATTATTTTTTCACTAATATTTTTGGTAAAAATGATTGGATTAAATAGTGCACTTAATTTTTTTTTCAGTTTTATGTCTCCATGGAAGATGAAAAAATGGCTACACAGTTGATAGATAATGAATAACAGAAATTGCAGAATGCTAACATCACCGATTTCCATTACTTGTTGATCCTGATGAATCAACACTGTGAAGTTACATCGAAGCCTAAATACAAAGACCATTTTATATTGCTTTAATTTGACTTCCATGACGTTTCCTGGACACACTACAATTCTCTTCTCGATACTACAAAAAATGGTTGTTTGGAGGATGTTAAAGTAATGGTAAGAAGAGTGAACCACGTTTTTAGCAAACTCTACGATAAGAACATGAATGATACTGAATTCACTACCATAGAGAACTGTCCATAACAGGGCAAAAGGTAGGTCATTCACACCGTGGCATTTGTTGTTGTACATTTTTTTCATTTATTAAACACAAAACTAAATGAAAGACTTGGTTTTGGTAGTCCTGACTCTAGAACATATGTTATCTACTTCATGGAGTGGGCGATGAAAGATTGTTCCGCTTTTGAAGACGAAGAAACTTCTAAGGGAAATGATGAGCACAAAGCGAGTAGACCTCGTATATGAAATACTCAGTGATGAAAAAAATTGTTGGAAGTTGGAAGAGAACTAAGACGGTTTTGTAAAGAATCTGGTTTCGTCTAAATATCGTAAAGAAGTTTAAACTTAAGTTTTTTTTATGTAAAATGCTATTAATGTAGTTTAGTTGCAGATCAATTAATATGAACCTTGGATTTCATCTATAAATGTATATATCCTAATTGCAGATCAATAAATATGAAAACTTTTACTTGAATTGTTATTTTATTGATAATTTTAAGTAATTTTGTCAGAATATGCAGGATGAAACCAAATATGTCATGAAGAAAAAATATTCTACAGTCAGAATATGCAGGATGAAACGGGTTTCGTCTAAGCAAAATAATATTTTTGTCAAGTGCAGGGTTTTTCTGTCAGAATATGCAGGATAAAACCAGTTTCATCCAAGAAAAAAATCTATTTTTTTTTAAGATTATGCAGGATGAAACGGATAGACATGTTTTCATGTCTTATTTGATCTCAATGTGTATATTGTTAGAACTTATTTTTGTATTAGTATTGTTATTTTATTGTATTTCTAGGTATTTTTGGAAAAATAAATAATTGTGGAAAAATTGGCTAAAAAGTCAAGCCCGAAGTTATGATAAAGGCACCCATTTTTTAGATCAAGGGCACCCACTCCTTTGAATTTCAAATACACAAATTTTGGAGGGAAAATAATTTTTTTCATTTGCATGAAGATATTATACGTGACTTAAAGAGGTTATGGAGGAGTAAAACATGATTATACCCTTACCTAAAGACTAAGAGTGGTACACGGCTTAAAATCTCATACAAT
>JAJJMC010019875.1:43765-69621 GCA_023531435.1 Papaver californicum | reverse complement strand
AAATTTATGTGTAATTCATGTAGTATCAGATAAATTGTGTGGTTTTGGGTTAATATACACCAGAATTCTTGTCGTTCATTAATCGTCATTCACTGCAAGAAAACCAAAACCACAGCAAAACTTTTTTTTTTTTTTTTGAAACAAGATGCAACTTGTGTTATTTTTTCTCTTTTGTTCATTAGATATTTCCATCCCTATTATACAAAAAGCAGAAAATCATCTCTACACAACTTTCAACTTTATTTATCATTTACTTTCCATTTCTACCCTTGATAAAGACAAAGTAGATAAAAACAAAATCCAAGAATCGTAGTCGTAGAAAAAGTAATACCCAATCCTGGATACTGAATCATCATCCTCTCTCTTCGATGACCATCACGAGAATTTGGATAGTCATAATCAAACTGTGAGAACCCCTTAAAATCTGCAGGTTATCAAAACAAACAAAACTGGATAATTGGATATCACTATCTTCTGTCTGTCTCTCCTAAAATTTAACTGTCCAATGTCTTCAAACTCGCATTAACGCGTCTATACATACTTTCCACTGTATAAGCAGCTAACCACATCATTACTACTACTTCCAACTCATTTAATGCAATTTCAATTTTTGGTATATAAATAAGAACCTGAAGAAGAGAACTTCAACTTGTTATCTTACTGATCCATTCAATTCCACTATGTCTAATACTAGTAATTCTATTCTGTTGTTAATGTTATGCTTTCTTTTATTCTTTGTGTTTTCTTCGTTTTCATTAGCGTCTAATGTTACTTATGATAGTCGCTCTTTGATCATCGATGGACAAAGAAAACTCTTCCTCTCTGCATCTATACATTATCCTCGTAGTGTACCTGGTGTAAGTATTTTCTCTCTTTGTTTTCTTGATAAATTTCTTTATTTTTTCGGTGCTTCTTTTAAGTTTATGAGTGCTGATTTGTTTGTGTAGATGTGGCCAGGACTGGTTAAGACAGCCAAAGATGGAGGGATTAATGTGATTGAGACTTATGTGTTTTGGAATGGACATGAACTTTCTCCTGGGAAGGTGAGAGTGTTTATTTTAGAAAAAATTCAATTTTCTGCATGTGTTTTTGTGTAGTTTTGATAGATTTCGATGAGGGGTGAGTTTGAATTTTGATTATGCTAATTTTAATTTTTTTTAGTATTATTTCGATAAGCGATGGGATTTGGTCAAGTTTGCCAAAATTGTTCAACAAGAAGGGATGTATTTGATTTTGAGGATTGGTCCATTTGTTGCCGCTGAATGGAATTTTGGGTAATGTTTATTTAGGATTTTTTGAGTTTTTCATTTTTCAATTTTTAACTTTTTGTTTGAGTTAGAAATCATACTGTGTATACTTTTGATGACAGTGGGATACCTGTTTGGCTGCATTATGTGCCAGGAACCGTCTTTAGAACTGATAACGAGCACTTTAAGGTAATGCAGTATAATTTGATTATTTTGTGAATTTTAAGTTCTCTAATTGTTGTATTTTTCATCTTCTTTTTTGCGGTTCCAGTTTTATATGCAAAATTTTACGACATATATAGTGAGCCTGATGAAGAAAGATAAGCTTTTTGCGTCACAGGGAGGCCCTATCATCTTGTCCCAGGTAACTTTTACTGCTAATAAATGGAGTAAAAATGGATTGCTGTAGTATTTTCATCAGTAACCTGGACTTTCGCCTAACAATTCTAGAATGTAAGGGTATTGTGCCATAGGTGTCAATTTCACAATGTTAGTGTCTTGGCGCTTACCTGCATTTTTAATGCTGAGTCAATAGGGATAGGTAGAACTATTATTACCCATTGTTGGAACCATTGTGTTTGGTACTACATTCTTTCAGACTACTTTTCTTTTCACATGTTTTTACAAATCCAAGGCTTTTGAGGTTTCAGTGTGATATTTTATATACTGCAGATAGAAAATGAGTATGGAGATATTGAAAGAGTGTATGGAGAAGGGGGCAAGCCATATGCAATGTGGGCCGCAAGAATGGCTGTTGCTCAAAATATAGGTGTTCCTTGGATAATGTGCCAGCAATATGATGCACCTGATCCCGTGGTAAGCATAATGTTGGTTATCGTGTTTTACAGCTTTAATAACAGAACAACTCTTTGATCAAAACCATTGACTAATCTTTATGTTCTGTATACCATATTTCGCATCTGTGAACATACTGCATGTCCTATTATAACTTGGTGCATAATTTTTACCTTACCTTGCATGCAGATCAATACCTGCAATTCTTTTTACTGTGATCAATTCAAGCCCAACTCCGATAACAAGCCAAAAATTTGGACTGAGAACTGGCCTGGATGGTAATGTTACACATTTGTGCTTTCTATTTTAGCTGAAATGTTCCATCATCTTTCCAATTCAGAATGGGCTTCCTATTCTTTTGAAGGATCATTTCAGTATGAGACGTAACTTCTTTTTGTTTGTTAGTTCTGATTTAAGGGATAGTATGGAACCAACATTTGATGCACCTAAACTACCTTGTATCCTAGATCACATAACACAGATGTGTAGGCTACTTTTCAATATATTTTGGTGGTAAACAAATGTGACCTCCATGCTATTTTGATATTATAGTGAGTTTATTCCACAAAAACAGTTCTTATTGTCTATTCATTTCTTTATTCTGTACTTCCTTCAGGTTCAAGACATTTGGGTCCACGGATCCTCATAGGCCAGTTGAAGATATTGCTTTTGCTGTTGCTCGTTTTTTTCAGAAAGGCGGTAGTGTACATAACTATTACATGGTAATCTGACCACAAGGAGAGATAGCTAGCTTCTTTCCTTTTTTGTCTTAGTATAATGTGCTTCACTTCTTTATCTACTTGTATCATCTAACTTCATAATGACACTACTGCTTGAAATCTGAATTCCACACTTTACTTTTTCTCCATGCATTCAGTATCATGGTGGGACAAATTTTGGTCGCACTTCAGGAGGGCCGTTCATCACTACAAGCTATGACTACGATGCACCAATTGATGAATACGGTTAGCTGTTCCTGAGTCTTGAAATTCAAAATTTGAACGAGTACTAGAATTCTGAGTAAAATACATACATAAAGAATGTGTTTGATCAATTTGAAAACTGCATATATATGAATTTAAGATAAACAATATCCTAATGGATTACAGGAATTGCTCGGCTTCCAAAATGGGGACACCTTAAGCAACTTCACGAAGCTATAATGTTATGTGAGCATGCACTGCTACATGGTGTACAAACCCTGGTGTCTCTTGGTCCTTCTCAAGAGGTGACTTATTTCTTTTAGAGTACTGAGTATCTACTTTGATTGAAATGGGGACCTATCAAGGAACTTTCTACACTTTCTATCATGTGAAACTAAGGGTTATCCAAAACTTTTTAATGATAGCTTCTAAAAGGAGAATATGCTTAAGCTACAACCATGTCAACCAATATAGTTCCTGCAAATAATCATTGAACTTTTCATCTCTATGTAGGCTGATGTTTACTCTGAAGCTTCGGGAGGCTGTGTTGCTTTCCTTTCTAATGCTGATGAAGAAAATGATAAGATAGTCACCTTTAAGAATGTAACATATCATCTTCCAGCCTGGTCAGTCAGTATCTTGCCAGACTGCAGGAAGGTGGCGTTTAACACGGCAAAGGTCAAACACCTGTCCTAATTTTTCAAATTCTTGTAGGGGTATTAAATTTGTTAATGCCAATATTTAAAAACATTATAAATAGCTCAAAACTTGTATAGCAGAAATTAACTTTCTGTCTAGATAAGGCAAAATATAAGCCTACCGCACGGGATATTAAGAGGCATTGTCATGATTCATGCATTTAGTTACGATGTTTAACCTAGTCAGTTTTCATTAACAATGAGATTATGGATACATCGAACTCTTGCAAGGGACTCTATCCATAGTGCATCCAATACTTTTAACTGAGCAGGTATACGAAGCTAGTTTTAATGTGTGAGTAAATGTCATTGACCATCACTTATTTTGTAACTTTTCTGCTCTAGAACCAAAGACTTGAGAATGTAAAATAGAATATGAACTGCACTATCAATGGTGCAAGTTAAATGCAATCTCCCCTGTCAATACCTGCTTCTATCATATTCCTGAGAATTATAGATTGCATAGTGGTAATTAGTTGGGATTCATGTGATCTTGTGATTCCAGGATGATTACTATTTTTAACCATACGGCACAGTAACTTTCAACAGGTTGGATTTCAAAGCTCCATAGTGGAAATGGCACCAGAAAATCTGCACGTGTCTTCGGATAGTCTGCAGTGGGATATATTTACGGAAAAGGCAGGGGTCTGGGGAGCAGCTGATTTTACTAAAAATGGTTTGGTAGATCACATAAATACAACAAAGGATACTACTGACTACCTTTGGTACACAACAAGGTTGGTTTTATTCTCTTGTATAAAAATTTAAGGCATAGGTTATATGTTTACAACCTGGTTCAAAGTAGACTTTCAGAGGGTAATTATGTTAATCGGCACTGATTGTAGTGTTCAAACCAAGTAATATGTTGCAGTTGGAAGTAGGAAAAATTGAAGACCATGCTATTGTTACCTTTACAGATTCTGTGGATAGAAATTGCACTAGTATCGTCTATGTTCACTACTAGAGAGTCTTCAAGTAAAACAACGTAAATCGTGAAAACCCATTTTTGATAAGAAGAAGTTTATTTTACCTTTGCAAGCAAAACCAATAGTTCTCTTACAGACAACTAGTTAAGCATATAGACAGAAAAAGCACACACGATGTTTGAAGGGCTACTCAGTGCAATCATTCACTATTCTGAAACAGAGACTTTCTTTCAGTTCCCTGCAAAAACCTGAGATTACAATCTATGAAGAAAGATAAAGCATTATTGTTAGCAATCTAGGTGTTGGTCAGGTACATAACAGTCACCTTTTTCTTGAAACTTTTTGCTGCTCACATGCCTCTTTATCGAACATTAAACAAATTACAGGTCTACTGGAGATGCGTACAGTAAATGGCTGCCTCTTTTTCAAGCGTCTCGTAGTTTTTGCATCGCTTTATCTATTTAGCCCAATAGCACCATACTGCCAGCGTGCAATAAATCGCATTCTAAGATGCTAATGTATTTTTAAATGACCTTGTACTGGCAGTGTGTATGTTAATGAAAATGAGAGCTTTTTGAGTAACAGAAGCCGTCCAAAGCTTGTCATCTCATCAAATGGTCATGCTCTGCTTGCTTTTATCAATCAGAAGCTTGAAGGTAATTCTTTATTCTGCAAAACTTTTTATCTGAACAATAACTTTCTGGATGTGTCTTTTCTTCCATTTTCTTCATCTGGTTGTGGAAACTATATAACATACTGCTCAATTACTCCTCAAAGCTACACCTTCAAGTGTGCTGTTAAACACACGTCATGCCATAGTCATGGGACTCATAATTAAAAACTATGCTTCAGTATTTAACCAGGGATCGTGTTCTCCTTCTCCAGTTCACCTCAAGTGCCTCCAATCAAATTCACTCCTACCTTTCATTTAGTACCAATTTTATGGCTAGACCATGCAATTCACAAATATCATGGATTTAATAAAACTAGGAAATTGAGGGAAACATACACTATAGTTAAAAAAACACAAACCCTCAACTTCATACCTAGAGGATTCATATTATCTGTCCATACTAGAATTGATATGGTATCTCACATGCAAAAGCAGTAGAACACTGTTATCAAGACAGATAGCCAAAGCAATACACACACTACTTTCCTTATTATCATGATCTCGGTTGGATCCATATCAGTGAGTTCCATGACTCATCTTACTGCAATGTTTATCTTTGTACATTTATAGCTAGCGCAGCTGGAAACGGTGGTGGCTCCGCTTTCAAATTTGACAGTCCCATTAATTTGAAGGCTGGGAAAAATGACATTGATCTTCTTGGAATGACAGTGGGTTTATCAGTGAGTACTTGATTCTCTTTAGTAATCTAGTTTTCTTTAACAGTTCTTTAAGTCCCTTGTTCTAGTTAAAGAGTTTCTTGAAACTTGCAACACGATATGCTAACCTTCTAATTCCGCGTTTCTGGCCTTCATGTCATTCAGAGGTAGTGAAAGCATGATCATTTTATGCATATTGCATGTTTTGCTTTCTATCTTCAATTAAAATCAATCACAACTCTTTCCACCTATGATTTTTCCAGTGAAGTAACACCAAACTATTGTAATAATTCCTACAATTACATCAATTATAAAAGATAACAGAAGTGCACCTCGTGTTGAGTTTAATAGGACAAACAGAACACACAAGGAATGAGAGATGGAGACCTGGTAGAACAGTAAAACATGGGAATCCCTGACCTATCACTCACTATTTAGTTCAATCCGCAAAGTAGAGATATCCATCATTTCTTTAGATCTCCAGAGCTGATAATTATACCCACTACCCTTGTAGATTTTCTAGATCCTATTGTGCATTTTTTTAAACCATGTGTATATGTATGTCATCCCTTTTAAAGGTCTCTGCAATTTGATTTGTTTATACTATTGAGATGTCTTCCCTTATCCTTTTCCATCCATGATATGATATCATATACAGTTTTGTCAGTCGTCCATCAAGAAAAATAAAATAAGTAAGTTCCATTCGTGCTCATAACATAATGATCACCAACTTCTGTTTTGTTCATTTCAGAATGCAGGACCATTTTATGATTTCGTACCAGCAGGGCTAACCAGTGTGAAGTTAGAGGGGTTCAATAATGGAACCATTGACTTGTCATCAAATACCTGGTTCTATAAGGTGATCCCGTTATTCACATCCTTTACTTTGAATAGTTTTTGAACATCATTTCTGACTCAATATTCTTGAAGCGTTTTCTTCTCTAGCAGTTACAATTTCTTTTTCATGTATCACTTTCTGTACTAGTGTATTGTGCAACTAGAGATACAGACCGAGCCAACCCATTTAATCCAAATGAGTTGTAGTGTACTGTACTACTTAACTAGTATTTAATAACGCAGGTGATAAATGTTGCTCAACATCAACATACTTAAGCTGTTGAGCAATAAAGGTTCACTTTCTACATAGCTTTTCGCAAGTGTCCTCGTTTTTACCTATTTTTCTTCTTCTTTTTCTGCTCCAGATTGGGCTAGAAGGAGAACATCTTAAGATATACCAGCCAAGTGGTTCAAACAGTGTGAACTGGCAGTCAACTTCAGAACCACCAAAAAATCAGCCTCTCACATGGTACAAGGTAAGTGCCCCCAGTTTGATTGATAAGGTTAATCTTTCAAGATGTTTGCAAATGTGATATTCCAGAGGGATAGTAATTGAAGAAATATCACTTGTTTAAGTGCAAACGCCTAGGGATGTTTCTTAGAGCATACTCAACATTTTGCAGGCTGTAGTGGATGCTCCAAATGGAGACGAACCAATTGGTTTAGATATGGTAGACATGGGCAAAGGCCTTGCTTGGCTGAATGGAGAAGAAATTGGAAGATACTGGCCAAGACCAAGCTCCATATATGAGACCTGCACCGCTGATTGCAATTACAGAGGCAAATTCAATCCAAACAAATGCAGCACTGGTTGTGGTGAACCAACTCAAAGATGGTAAGGCCGTTTTTTTTTTTTTCTTTTTTTTATCATATATGACACAATTATCTAAAACATAGCAAAGACTGATAGTATCAATTCTAAAACTTGTGTCCATACTAATGTAAATCCTGAAGTCAAACTTGTGGCGTCTATCTGTGTGCAAACTCCGAAGTTGTTTCATATTTTCTGAAGGACATAATACATCTTTGAATCAGGTACCATGTTCCAAGGTCTTGGTTCAAGCCATCTGGAAATATTCTTGTGATTTTTGAAGAGAAAGGGGGAGATCCAAGTAGAATTAAATTCTCAAGACGAAAAGTTACAGCTGTATGTGCTCTTATTTCAGAGGATTATCCCTCTCTAGAGTATGAATCTTGGAATGAGGATATGACAGTTAAAAAGGAGAGCAGACCAACTCTCCATCTGAATTGCCCCAAAGGCACACTGATATCTGCAATAAAATTTGCAAGCTTTGGAACCCCTACTGGAAAATGTGGTTCTTACAGCAAGGGGGACTGCCACGATCCCACTTCTCTTTCAAAGGTTGAAAAGGTAAATGTCATCTTGATTCAGTTTTTATTATTGATATATACTTAAACGTTGTCTGCTAAATTCATTTTGCCAGTAATATACTGACATGGCGAATGTTACCTGGCAATCCCTGATCTGATTCATTCATTTATAAATGAAGAAACAGTTCTACTTTGGAAACTCTCCCTAACCTTCATAAACAAGCGTCAGCGTCTTAGTTTCCCCATAAAAATCATGGCTGTCTTGTCTCAATGAACTTCGTTTACTATGTCGAATGGCATTCTTGCCAGTTGAGCAGTGATGTTGAACCTGCCTTGAGACTAGAACATTGTTTGCTATGTTTTAATTTGCTTGTTAAATGACCGTGTTCAATTGCATTCACAGGTCTGCTTAAACAAGCAAGAGTGTGCTTTATCATTGTCAAAGAGGAACTTCAATATGACCTTATGCCATAGCTCAACAAAAAAGCTAGCTGTTGAAGCTGAATGTAGTACCAGCAGCTGATATTTGAGTTATAATAGCGGCAGCAACTAAGTCGCTTACATCTACACGTACATCCCTGATGCTCCATTTTTGTCAGTCATACGGGTTCCAGCCAGATTCTTAGACTATAGAAGCATTATATGAACGATACAAGTCAAATGGTTTTCCTGACTTAAAATAAAAAGAAAGTTTAAACTCTGAGCTACCTTTTTCTTTTGGGGGAATTCCTTAATGCCCCCACATTCCTTAATGACATTTCAATATGATCCCACTTTTATTAATAATATCAAAGTGCCCCTACATTGGCTAAAAAACTTTTAATTTGTCAAATATAACCTTATTGGTTGAATTTCAAACTACCCCACTTTAACTATGGTTTACTAGAAGAAATGTGAGCCATAGATTGGATTGATGTTTTTGAAGACTTAACATAATAATGACATAGTGGTACAAGTGACTGCTATCGTTTTATTTTTCCTCTATGCATCCCAACCATCTTTTCGACTATCGAAATCCCATTTCCAATTATCGATGCTCCCGTATATCTCAGTAAACTTGGCAATGCAGTCACTTCTTATGTTCTCATGCACTTGCGTATTCCCACTAATTGCTACTCCCGAGAACTTTGACATATCAACTACCCATGAAGGTTTGACATATTCAACTGCCTGCGAGGAAGAACTCGAATTTGCGTACAAGAAATTTGTGTAACTCTGACATACAGTCTGTCATGGCTCAACAAATGACTGATACAAGCTATCCGATGTGCCTTTTAGCTTGAGTTTCTAGTCGGAAATCCTTGGAAAATGATTTGTCTTTGATGTTGCTTTATATTTCAATTTTTGCTTTGCCTAGGGGTGTCATAGACCAAAGAGAATAAGGAATCATATCTTGTTGAATGCAGTTGTATCATACAGCGAAGCCCTATGTCTAACAAAAAATCAGCAAATTATGCTAACGACAAGTCAAAACATTTAGCCCGGAAACAAGTTGATGCAGCATTTGTCGCTCAGTTTTTAGCATCAAAGGAAGCAAGAGACGAGATCATCATGTCAAAACATTTAGCCCGGAAACATCTGACCATCCAAACTATCAATCCAATCTATGGCTCACAATCCTTCTAGTAAACCATAGTTAAAGTGGGGGTAGTTTGAAATTCAAACAATAAGGTTATATTTGACAAATTAAAAGTTTTTTAGCCAATGTAGGGGCACTTTGATATTATTAATAAAAGTGGGATCATATTGAAATGTCATTAAGGAATGTGGGGCATTAAGGAATTCCCCCTTTTCTTTTCATTATCTACTTGGGTTATTTAGTGTTGCTAGCAGCTAGCTAAAATTCGTGTTACTTGACTATCAAAGACCATCATTGACCAAACATTCTTCATGATTTCCTGTAACGACTTCTGAATATAGTCGGTTGCCATTAAACCCTAGACCCAAACTCTTGATAAATGGCATTACTAAGACCTAATCCTTTTCTGGAATGTAATTCAGTTCATCAAATTCCATCAAAGAGTGCTGAAGTTTCATTTAGTACCTGAATTAGAAGTTGCAGAGAAGGAAATTGTGGTTTCTTCTTCTCGATTAAATCCACCATCTGGAGTTTTTCAGTTCTTACACTTCGATGAGTACCATAGTTTTTATAATTTGGGGGTTTATGGCCAATAAAATCAAGAGACTTTGGCAGAGCTGTTTGCACAACAATTAATGCATCTGCCTATTTAGCAATCTTGACAACCTGAAATTGGCAGAAGTTGTTGAATCAGGTACCTCCAAATTAAACTTTGATATCATCAGATTGGAAAACAAAATCAATTTCTGAGTGTGTACCTGTCTTTTCCGAAGGAATCATAACTGAACCTGTCTTTTCCGAAGGAATCATAACTGAATCCAATCAATCATGTTTGTCAAATTCTCCAACACAGTACTGGGTGTCACTATCGTCCTAAACTTAACTATCTTAAAGCTGACATTGACATCCACTTACATTATACGCTAACCACGTTATTACTGCTTCTCTTCTATCTTATCTGATGCACATCTTGTATTAGTACTTCCAGTTTGCTATTATAACTAAGCCTCTGGTTTTGCAATTGAACCGGAAAGAAATCTTCAACTTGCTATTATTGTGGTCCATTATGTCTAGTGCTAGTAATATTACTCTGTTATGTTTGGTTTTCTTCTAAGTGTTTTTGTCGTTTTCGTTAGCGTTTAATGTTACTTATGATCATCGTTCTTTAATAACCGATGGACAAAGAAAACTGGTCCTCTCTGCATCTATACATTACCCTCGTAGTGTACCTGCTGTAAGTATTCTATTTTCTTGATGAAGTTATTCATTTTCTGATATCATTTTGGCAGTTGTTCCTGAGTTCTTGTTTGTTTTGTAGATGTGGCCAAGACTAATTAAGACAGGGAAAGGAGGGATTAATGCGATTGACACGTATGTGTTTTGGAATGGACATGAACTTTCTCCTGGGAATGTGAGTGTTTCTTCAGTAGTTAGTTGATTTTAAAATAGATTGAGTTTGGAAATTGATTATGTTAATGTTAAATTTGTAGTATTATTTCGATAAGCAATTTGATCTGGTGAAGTTTGCACAGACTGTGCAACAAGAAGGGATGTATTTGATTCTGAGGATTGGTCCATTTATTTGTGCTGAATGGAATTTTGGGTAATGTTTGTTTAGGATCTTTTTTGTCTATTTTATTTCAATTTAATACTCTTTGTTAGTGAAATTCCTAACTATAAATTCGATAACAGTAGTATACCTGTTTGGCTTCATCATGTGCCTGGAACTGTCTTTAGAACTGATAACAAACCCTTTAAGGTAATGCAGTCTATTGATCATGATTTTTGGTATATTAGTTCTCCCATAAGAATAAGATTTTCGTTATAACGATGAGCTTGTTCGCTTTCAAATTTCTGATACTCCTCTAATTTTGTTTTTTTGTTCTTCTTTGTTGCACTACAAGTTTTATATGCAAAACTTTACTACACATATAGTGAACATGATGAAGAAAGAGAAGCTTTTTGCATCACAGGGAGGTCCTATCATCTTGGCCCAGGTAACTTTTTCAAACTGGTGTATGAAAAAAGGAAATTTACTGTAATACTCTCGTTGGGACTAGAAATTCGGCTTAACATTAGTCGACATGTATGGGAATTGGGTCGTAGCTTTTCATTTTACAAGGTTGTTTTTTGGTGCATAGCTGTGTTTTTTAATACAGACTAATAGGAATATTTAGAAACTCTATAACCCGCTGTTGTGCAGTTATGTTCTGTACATGTTTTAGATCTGGTTGGTTCTTTTTTTTTTGCATCTTTTCAATTCTTCTGGCATGAATCTTGCTGTTCAGATTTATCTTGTGTTTCGTAAGTCCAAAAAATTTGAGTTTTCAGTCTGATATTTTATTTTCGTAGGTGGGAAATGAATATGGAGGAGGTCTTGAGAGAGACTATGAAGCCGGGGGCAAGTCATATGTAATGTGGGCTGCAAAAATGGCTGTTTCTCAAAATATCGGTGTGCCTTGGATAATGTGCTGGCAATATGATGCACCTGATCCAGTGGTAAGCATATGATCGAATTATCGTGCTCTTAAGCTGTAACAAGAAATCTAACTATTTCGGAACTAAACACCAGAATCTAATCATTAGGCTTTGTCGTAAGTAAATACACCTTCTTCGAGAAAACTCAGAAAAGTAAGTAGATATTCATTGATATGGTTGTCATTCTACCAACAAGGTTTTAGTAGTTGATCATGACACTTATGGATGTATCTGGTTGAGCCTGTAAGCGGTCCAATCAGCAATCACAATGGAATATCTGCTTTATGCAAGTTAAGTGCAGCGTTTGTAGGCTCTCTGTTTAGATTATAAAGTTGACAGTCAGGATAAACTAACAGCAATTGATTTAAGCGATTCTGTTTGAGTTCTTTGTGTAAGCATATAACTTAGTTAACATATTTTGCATTTGTAAACTTAACAACTCACAAGTCCAGTTTCAACTTTGACAAATGAAATTTACCGTACTGCATGTGCAGATCGATACCTGCAATTCATTTTACTGTGATCAATTCAAGCCCAACTCTGACAGCAAGCCAAAAATTTGGACTGAGAACTGGCCTGGGTGGTAATGTTCTCCCTTGGTGCTTTCAATCTTTGTTAAAATGGTCTGTCATGTTTTCTTTGTAAAATGAATACCCGCTGTTTTGAAGGATCACTTTAGTATGAAAATGTAGTTTTCTCTGGTTATTAGTTTCCCAGAGAGTTTCTGCAGAAATCATATACCACAGTTAAAAGAAGGTGACAGAGGAGGATCCCTTAGTTAAATGTCCCTCTTAAGTCATTATCTGATTTCATTCGTCTTCTCTTCTTAAATCATCCAGGTTTAAGAGATTTGGGGAAAGGGATCCTCACAGGCCAGTGGAAGATGTTGCATTTTCCGTTGCTCGTTTTTTTCAAAAAGGTGGTAGTGTACATAACTACTACATGGTAATCTGACTGTAAAGAACTGCATATTGAGAAAGATACTGCGCTTTTCTTCTTATTAATACTCAGTTCACTTTACTACCTACATGTAGCATAGAACTTCATTATGCCATTACTTCTTGGAATCTGAATTATTCACTTAATCCTTTGACTTTATGGATTCAGTATCATTGTGGAACAAATTTTGGTCGCACTGCAGGAGGACCTTTTGTTACTACTAGCTATGATATAATGCACCAATTGATGAATATGGTTAGCCATCCCTTGACATTTAAAATATGATTGTCTATCACATTTCTAAAAAGAATAGCTAGTTGCAAATGTTCTATACCTCAAAGGAAAAAAAATACATGTGCTTTGATTATTTTGAAAACAGTATCCTTATGGCCTAATGGATTATAGGAATGGCGAGGCTTTAAACATGGGGACACCTTAAGCAACTCCATGAAGCTATACTGTCATGTGAGCATGCAGTGCTCCATGGTGAACTAACCCTTTTGTCTCTTGGTCCTTCTCAAGAGGTGACAATTCCTTTTCAATTCTCAGTATCTACTTTGATGGAAATCCAAACTCCTTTTCAACGGATTTTAGTTCTTACACTGACAATTATGTGAAAGTTATGGTTATCAAGAATACTGCAAAGTTTCTCCAGTTAAAACTGGATTAGTCTTTCTTTCTTTTTTTTGATAAATGAAAATTCTATTAAAGAACTTAAGAAGTTACATCATGGCAATCTTTTGCTAGTATGGAAACAGTACAAGGAGCAAAATTACACTCCTTCATACATTATTTTTCTTTTCTAGCATACTTTGAGATACCATCAGCAACCCCATTACTATCTCTACTAACATAAGACACTTCCCAATAAGTTCATGCCAATGTTCATTGAAACTTTTATCTCTATGCAGGCTGATGTATATTCTGAAGCTTCAGGAGCATGTGCTGCTTTTCTATCTAACACCGACGAAGAAAATGATAAAAACAGTGACCTTTCAGAATGTATCTTATCACCTTCCAGCTTGGTCAGTCAGCATCTTGCCCGATTGCAAGAATGTCCCATTTAACACGGCAAAGGTCTCTTCTAGATAAACCTGTCATAGGACTGTGTGCTTAATGCTATCAGCGCTCAGTTAGTTAAATGTATTATAAATGTTCTAAAACTTGCAAAGCAGAATTGAAGCCTTCTGCAGATGTCGCTCACAAAGCTCTTTTATATAATACCTTCACAAGACTAATTTACTTCATTAGTGAATTCATTAAAGGAGGAGGGTTCGTGATTGACGTGGCGAGCCAACGGTAAAAAACACAATCATTCCCCTATGAAAATAGGGTCTTGGTAGGCATGGCGAGCCAGCGATAGACCAAAAGAGGATAAAAACAGTATTAAGATGGGTGATCGTTTGGAAATCCTCGTGTACCTCTGTTTGGTTGAAAACCAACCATTTCCTTAGGAAAGGGCGAGAACAGTACCAAAATGGATGACCGCTTGGGAAGTCCTTGTATTTCATTTCAAGCCTACCCCAGCGGTACCAAGAGTGTGATCTAGCATTGTGAAAGAGGAACTTCAATATGATTTTATGCCATGGCTCGACAAAGAAGCTTGCTGTTGAAGCTGAATGTAGTGGCAGCAGCTGATATTTGAGGTCCTGGGGACGCAGTTTGGTGGTTTACAAAACCACCTCAATAATATCCTTAGATATGTTAATTAGATAATTAATGTCTGGGACATATATATAATTTACCGAGAATCCGATAGCACGGGGTTTTCGTATCAAATTTGTACGGTTTTGTGGCTAACACGAAAGAAAGAGATGGACAGGGTTTTTATAAGAAGCCCCATATAAAGGTTTATGGTTCCAATAGAGGGATTTTTCATGTGAGGACAAAATAAAATTATTATATATAAATTTCAAAACCCCTATCCATTATATTTTTATAATGGCTAAACTATTCTTATTTAGTTAAGAATAATTAATTTAATTATTAATTAATAATAGTTTAGACTAATAATAATTAATCTAAAATTATGTTATATTTAATCAAATCAAATTAGATTTGTATATGTTTTGTTTTGGTGAGAAGAAAAAGTAGAAAAAAAAAGAGAACTTTTTGGAGATTTTAAAAAACCCCAGATTTTGATTCATTCAACCAAAATAAGTGATTCTAGTGACAAATATGAGATGAGTGGCTCTTTATATGATAGAGAAAACAAATTTTACATACCTACTTATGGATTTTTTTTTTGTGTGATTCATGCCAACTTACAGTTGGGTTTTCATCTCGTACCCCACCGTAAGATATATTTACGGTTGGGTTTCGATGAACTCCTAACCGTAACTGGATAAAAATGGAGGAAAACTCAATCGTGAAATTTTTACGGTTGGGTTTTGTTAATCGAACCCAACCGTAATTCATTATGGTCATGGATATTTGTTATACCAGTTACGGTTAAGTTTAGCAAAAAAAATTCAACCGTAAATTAAGTTACGGTTAGGTTCGATTTTTGATTCCCACCGTAATTGATGTTGTAGTTTCTTATTGTTTGTACGGTTGGGTTTAGGGGTAAAAACTAATCATAATTATATCTACGGTTGGGTTCGATGCTCTTTACCTAACCGTAAATTTCTCTTTCCAATGGTTGGGTTGAGGACATAAAACCCAAACGTAAATGTATTTTCTTGCATTTCTATCATTGTAGGAGTTCTATCACAGGTCTCCTAACAAGCCAAAAATATTTGGAATGTCTGCTTTCCCTGTACGCACGAGTGGATATTTATTATGTTGTTCCAACAATCATCGTTCTATATCGGTATCTTATGCATGAATGATGATGTTAAGTGAGATTAACTTCTGATTATGTATTCTTTGTGTATGTGTCTATAATCTATGAATACTATGTTGATAAATTGTCTTGGTATTTTATAAAATATGATGATGCTTGGTGAAATTAATAGACATTTAAACCAGATATTTAATACTCCAGCTAAGAAATCACTGGCAAATCAACTCTGGCTGGCTTTTACAGGGACACCTCGAGTTTCAAGAGTTATACATGTTCCCAGTTTAAGGCCAATCAAGGGCTTATGTCCATCTTAATTAAATAGCCTTCAACTGCAATCCAAGGCCAAAAATCATTTGCGCCCGCCAGATTAGTCACTTGACTCAACAAGGCTAGATTTGACAATTGGCATTCATGCTTGCGTAAAACTTCTTAAAAAAGAATAAAATTTCTTTCGGAAATTGGCCTTCTATGTGCACATGAGGTATGCCTCGGGATATTTTACGGTTGGGTTTACATTTTCAAATCTAACCGTAAATAGGTTACGTCTTATGATTCCAACCGTAAGACGTTATCTTCATCTTCCTTTTCAAGATTTACGGTTGATATTTCCAAAAATCCAACCGTAAATCTTTTTAAAAACCAGTTATGTTTGGGTTTTGAGATTTCGCAAACGTAAAATAATTTTACGGTTGGGTTAAAGAACAAAATATGAAAAACCTAAAAGTAATTAAATCAATCGATCAAGCAATTTTCAGGTTTGTTAGTTTGATTTTTGTTGATTGTCATCACTGATACCTTCTATAGCTTTAGTAAGATTCTTCATCTTTAGTACAAAGCTTAATCGACGATTTTAAATTTTTTGAACCATTAATCAAAGACGAAGAATTTCAATGGAGAGAAAAATAGGGAGAAAAAGAAAGTACGGTTGGGAGGGAAGGAGTTGAACTAGTTAGGTTTTTTTTTTAGGTTTAGTAGATGGAAGGATAATATAGACATTTGCTTGTGTAATAGGATACCCATATCCAATTATTTAGTTACCCTTAAACCTAAAAAAGCCCCTCTATTGGAACCGTAAACCCCTATATGAGGCTTCTTTTGTAAATCCAAACTTGAAAACTGATTCTTAATATTTATAGTATGGAATCAATCGTTTAATATATAGCCAATCAAATTAACACTTTTTAAAGCGGTGTCAAATTAACTTGGTTAGTTCGAGGCCTATTTTAATTATTTAAGGTCTACCAAAATTTTTATCCATTTAGATGAGTGAATTAGAGGTATCTAAAATGGGTGAAACTATTAAATTACCTTCATTAGTTAGAATTATATTTTTATCTTTAACTCTAACACCAAAACTTTTTTTTTATTATTTATTTTTTAGATTGGTTTTAATTTTTTTTCTTTTGATCTATCAAAATTTCTCTCAAAACAAATCAAGAAGTGAAAATAAAAAATCAAACCGAAACTTTTTTCAAACTAAATTTTTTGAAATTCTTTTAAAAAAGTTTAGGTTCAGAAATATCAGTCAATATGGAACTTGCACGATGACTAATTCTTCCAGAATCGACGAATATGGGCAACCAAATCAGCCGATTCTTGTTAAAAAAATACTCATTTTTCTGGAAACAGTCAGTATATCAAATATTTCTCACCTAACATAATTTAGTATATATAAATCTTTGAAAATCATACTCCTACTAGAATCAGCATATGTTCTACTTCGTACCTACCGATTCCGGATTATGTTCTTCATTCACGAAAACCAACATCCACAATCGGCATATAAGTCACTAAATAATCGTTGATTCTAATTTACTAAATTCACTTTTCAGGACTTATTTTAGAATACAATCGGCAGACATGAACCTATCTATTAGTCGATTGTAAAAAATCGAAGGATAAAATGTTTCCATCCTACCGATTTTTGTTTATATTAAATTTTAAAATCATGATACCAGATTGGCAGATGTTCTTCGTTATATCTACCGATTTTGGTTCATATTTTTCAGTCATGAAGAACAACATATACAATCGGCAGGTAAATCATAATACACCTGTCGGTTCTGGTTAACTAAAATAATCTTTAAATAAAAATAAAAAATATAAATACTAATAAAAAAATTAAAAATATATAAAATATATAAAAAAGTAAAAATATTTAAATAATTAAATCAATCTAATAATTAATACTGATTAATCAAAAAAACACATTAGTTATTAATAAAAATAGTTTAATAATTAATTCTTTAAAATTAGTTTAAAATGGCCCTATTTTTAATTATCAGATATGTTTCAAATAATTAAAACAGGTCCAAACTAACTAGGCAAATTAATATATTAGCCATCAATTAAGGGCGGCGACGGAAACAACACTACGTATGAAGCTATTTTAATTAAAAAGATGTCCTATTACAAACATATGCCAGCCCGTTCGTTTGCCTTTTACTTTTACCTACTCTTTTTGCTCTTTTGTTGTTGGTACTTTCTCCAACCACTTTATTTAGAAGCCTCATATAAGTATTTCCCATTCCAATAGAGGGGTTTTCCATGTGAATACAAAATAGGAACAATAGGAATGAATTTCAAAAACCCCTTATCCATTATATTTTTATAATGGCTAAATTACCTCTGTTTATTTAATATTAGTAAAACTACTTAGCTAATAGATTAGGCTAGTAATAATTAATCTAAAATAATCTATACTTAATCAAATCAAATTAAATTTTTCTTCTTTTTGGTTTGGTGGGAAGAAAAAGTAGAAGAAATAAAAGAGAATTTTTTGTAGTTTTTTTTAAAACCCTAGATTTTGATTCACTCAACCAGAGTAGTCAGGTATACCTCTAACTTAAACTCTTGGTCTTTTGATGGCTCAAATTTGATGAAATTACGTAAAAAAAATATGAATTTTTTTGTGATTCAGGGAACATTACGGTTGGGTTTTCTTGTCAAACCAAACCGTAGACAACATTTACGGTTAGGTGTTCACCCTAACCAAACTGTAACCGTACTTTCATGGCGGAAAACCAAATCGTAACAGTTTTACGGTTGGGTTTTCAGCATCGTACCCAACCGTAACTAACAATTACGGTTAGGTGTTCATCCTAATCTAACCGTAACCGTATTTTCATGGCGGAACAATCAATCGTAACAGTTTTACGGTTGGGTACTAGCATAGGACCTAACCGTAACTAATCTTCAAAAAAAAGTTTATCTATCCAGGATAATTTACGGTTGGGAATTACAATCAAACCCAACAGTAAATACCAATTTTAGTTTTACTGCAAAAACATTTACGGTTGGTATGATAATCGAACCCAGCCGTAAATGTTCATGTTCATCTCCTTTGTGCCAGATTTTTTTTTAATGCATAAATCAGATTTTTATTTTTTTTGGTTTGGTGGGAAGAAAAAGTAGAAGAAAGAAAATAGACTTTTTGGTAGTTTTTGAAAAGCCCTAGATTTTGATTTACTCAACCATTCTAGTGACAAATTTGAGGTGGGTGAATCCTTGTATGATAACCAAACCAAATTTTACATACCCATTGATGGAGACCCAACTATGTATGATCTCTTGGATGGTAGAGAGGTTTTAACTCAAAGTTGTGATGGTGAATCTCAACCAAATGGAGAAACTAGCCGCCAAAGTGAAGATTCAATTGCCGAGAGTAGTCAGGTATACCTCTAACTTAAACTCTTGGTCTTTTATGGATCAAATTTGATAAAATCACGTAATAAAATATGATACTTTTTGTGATTCAGGGTAGATTACGGTTAGGTTTTCTTCTCGGACCTAACCGTAATCGTACTTTCATGGCGAAAAACCCAATGGTAACAGTTTTACGGTTGGGTGTTTAGCACCAACCCAACCTTAACTCATTATGTGCATGGGTATTTATTGCACTAGTTACGGTTGGGTTCGACTTTTGATTCCAAACATAGTTAATTATGTATGTCTTCTTTTATTATTACGGTTAGATTCGAAGGCACAACCGATTCGTAATCTCCCCTACGGTTAGGTCCGATGCTCATAACCTAACCGTAAAGTTATACTTTCTAGTGTTTTGTTGCATAATGCCTTGATATTTTTTGTTCAGCTCGAGATTGTACCTCACCCAATGTATGCTCAGCCTCTTCCAAATGATGTTCTAACTATAGATACTACAGATCACTATTTGAACGACTTGGTAGGTTATAGATAAGTTGTTAATTCCTTTGGACAATATTGCTAAGTATTTTTTTTTTGTTTCTAACTTTGTGTTCTTGGACCATGTAGACATGGGAAAAAAAAGATGATGCAAAGCAATGGGCTAGAGAACATGGCAAGTTAATTATGTGTGTGATAGTTTGTAACCGTCAAACTAAACACAACCGCTTTCAAATGGTTTGCGAGTATAAGTGGATTCTATACAAGTCATGCGAAGAAGGGTACCGAGTATGTAGGAAAGACGAAGAGGAAGCAAACTACTTTCACTAAGAAGAGGGGATGTCATTTCAAGCGTCAATTTCAGACCAACAAGGAAAAGAAGTGGTTCTTATCTAGAGTTGTATGTGGTCGTCACAACCACCTACCACCAGAGACTTTGTTAACGCATCCTTATGCGGCATGGCTCACCGAGGAAGAAAAGGTCATCGTAGACGGCATGACGGAAAAGCGAGTGAAACCCATTGATATCCTCAGACACTTGAAGAAAATAAACCCAAAGAATGTCTCTACGTTGGAGAAAATCTACAATGCCAAAGCCAAGTTGAAGAGTGAGAAATGGCAAGAAAGGGACCAAAACCAACAACTTATGTACTTGGGGGAGAAGCACAACTACACCATGTTCCATGAAGAAGATGAAAATAAAGAAATAAAGCATATTATATTGGCTCATCCCGAGTTTATGAAGTTAGCACGGTGCTCCCATCAAGTGCTTCTAATGGATTGCACGTACAAAACTAACAAGTATGAGCTCCCGGTCTTGAATTTTGTCGGCCAAACTTCTATCAAGTCCCCGTTTAGTGTTGCCTTTTGCTTCTTGAGAGACGAGCTCGAAGAAATCTATGTGTGGGCATTGGAACAAGTTAAATTATTCTACGTTGAAGGATATACCCATAAGGTGATTATCACCGACAAAGAACAATCCTTGATGAATGCCAAAGCAAGGGTATTCCCGGATGTTCATATTCTTCTTTGCACATTCCATTTGTGGAACAATATTCAAACCAAGTGCAAATCGATTATTCGGCCAACAAAGAAAAGCGAGATAGAGAGAATTAAGAATTACCGGTACCTCAACAAGAAAATACCAAAGAAAAATTCGAGGAGGATGACAAGTTGGCGGAACTAAAATGGGCTAGTTTCCAAAGTGAATGGGACGCTTTGACATGGTCTATCACCAAGGAAAATTATAAAGAAAATATTCGTATGTTATGCTTGCATTGGAGAAATTATCCAAGAGTTTTGAAGTATTTGATGGACCATTGGTTGAATCCGCACAAAGAGAAGTTTGTAGAGGCGTTCACAAACCAATATAAGCACTTTGACAACCAAGCTACAAGTACCGCAGAGTCATCTCACAACCGAATGAAGAAGAAGCTTCATAGTTGTGATGGTGGGTTTGTTACGGTCTTCGAAGCGATGCACGATTATTTCCTCCGTGACCTTGATAGAGTTAAGGAACTTTTCGAAAAAATTCTTTGTAGAAAAAACACCATTTATAAAGACGACCCATGGCTCGAAGGAATTTCTTATAAGGTGTCGCAATGCACAATTGAGAAGATAATGTACGAAGTTAAGCATTATAGGTTGGGCAACTTGCACGGAGAAGAAGAGTGCTTTAAGCATTATAGGTTGGGCAACTTGCACGGAGAAGAAGAGTGTGCTTATCCTAACATGTCAAGTTTGGGACTTCCCTAACATCAAATGATGGCCAAGTACGAAGAAGACGGTGTGATCCCAATTCAAGATATTGATCCGTTTTGGCAACAATTATCTTTCAATGAACCCATCGTCGAGCAAGATTTTGGTGGATCGTTTGCCGATACCGACGTTGTAAAAGCTCTAGCCGAGAAATATGACACATTAAATCACGCGCAAAGACAAATATGGTTGAGTAAGTTGAGTAACTTCGTGTTTCCACACACAAGGTACGCTGTCAAGGAACCAACTAGAGGGAATAGAAAGGGTAGGCCTTCTACGAAAGAATAGAAAGGAAGCCTTCGCACAAATTGTTCCTGATTCGGAGTCGGAATGATAATATAGACATATTGACTAAATGTAATATTGGTAGTGACAATATCATATGTATTTTGGAGGAATCAAAATATGAATAGAGTATTTTTTAATAATTATTTGTTATATTTTACGGTTGGGTTCGACCTTTCAAACCCAACTGTATATCTGACTCGTAGTAAAATTTGTGGATTAGGCCAGTTTACGGTTGGATTAGACCTTTCAAACCCAACCGTAGATATAACTTGGTACAACTTTGGGGATTAAGGCAGTTTTACAGTTGGTACAAACCCAACCGTCTATCTGACTCATAGCAAAATTTATGGATTAAGCCAGTTTTACGGTTGGGTTCGACCTTCTAACCCCAACCGTAAATGTGCATGAAAATACAAAATTAATATAAACATCCATTTCTCATTACTTAGACCACATTAGAACTCATTAGACCATTAAAGTATTACATAGATAATTGAAATTACCACCAACAAAACCACATGCCATTACAAAAGTACTAACAAATAGGTTTGCGAGTGAGCAAAAAGTCCTTTAGGATGTGGTAATGAGGTAGGTATGGAAAGGGTCATATTTTGCATCTCTTCCATTCTTGAAGAGATCTCTCTAAAACCTCATCTTCGGTTTCACCCCTAAGTCGTAGTTGACCAATAATACGAACTAATGCCATAAATTCTTGGAATTGTCGGCTTATAGTGCCATGTCGACAAATCAACTTGACGTGATCACGGTTATAAGGGTTGCCGGTTTCAGAACAAAAGTTTTCATAGATCGTTTGCCAATAACTCTGACTCATTATACCACCTTGCCTTCGTTCTTCTCCTCTTTTTGGATAACATAATACATAGTTGCGGAAAATACATAAATCTTCATCCAAAGTAAAATCAGGATTTTGAACTCCAGGTTGAGCCATAATCTAGTATATTAGAGTAATATTTTTGTTGGATATGATTGTTGTAAAAGAAAGGTGCAATTTCTTTAAAAAAAAGATGGGTTTGATATGTACTCAACCATTCTCTTTTTTTTCCTTAATAAAGAAGATGTGTAACGGCTCTATTTTGAAAAATGGGTCGTACAAGGTTCCAACGGCTCTATTTTCAAACCAAAAAGGGCTACAAAAATGAAACAAAAAATTCAAAAAACAACTTTACGGTTGGGTTGGGACTCAAAAATCCAACCGTAAAGTTGTAGGAAAAAAAATGACAGTCTTACGGTTGGGTCTCAAAAAAAATGACAGTCTTACGGTTGGGTACGGTCCTCCAGACCCAACCGTAAACCTGTCATTTTTTCCCTACAGTTTTACGGTTGGTTTTTTTTCCTTCACTTGAGGTTGAGTAGAAGCAACAACAATTTCTTTACCTTTGTCTTGATCGACAAATTGTTCTCCATCCGTCTTTTCTTCATCACATTGTTCCTCTTGTGGTAGTTCTCTAATCACAAGCGCACCTCCACTCACTATCGGTAGATCTTCGAAGTCTTGGAAAACATTATCTTCCTCTTGAAGTAGTACTTCTTGAGTAGAGCTACCACCCCCTACCTCAAAATTATTCTTCTTCTTATCGTTCTTTCTCAAGCCTCTATTATCTACCCCTAAATGAACTTCGTGGCGAGGGATTGGAGTGTGATCAATTGGTGTTAAATTATTACCCCTCTTGTTCTTGGGTTTTGTTCTATCCTTATTCCTACAACATACAATCAATACAAGTTAGATAGTTTCCAAACAGTTCAACACAAACAATCAATCAAAAATTTGAAAATTCAGAACTTTTTACGGTTGGGTTACACATATCGAACCCAACCGTAAAAAATCAACAAAAAGAAGTTCAACTACACAGGAGAATTTACGGTTGGGAATTGACAATCCGACCCAACCGTAAATAATCATCAAGAAAAAAATTGAACTAACCAGGAGAATTTACGGTTGGGAATTGACAATCGAAACCAACCGTAGATAATCTTCAAAATAAAAAAATTGAACTATCCAGGATAATTTACGGTTGGCAATTAGAATCGAACCCAACCGTAAGTATAAATTTTTCTTTGAGTGCAAAATAGTTTATGGTTGGGTTCAGAATCGAACCAACCGTAAAATATCATCTTCATCTCCTTCCTTCTGATTTACGGTTGGGTATTTAAATAACCTGAACGTAAAATTTAAAAGAAACCAGTTACGGTTGGGTTCCCAACCATAAGTTCTTGAGAACATATATTTACGGTTGGGATTCCAATCGAACCCAACCGTAAATGTTTCTGGAAACCTAATTTTTGGACTTGAAATCAATCGTTTTAACACATTACAATCATAAAATGGAGAAAAATAGCATGGGTTCTTGTAGAATCATACCTCATATACACCATTGGTTGTGGTTGGGGAGTTTGATCGCCTTTAGCACCGATTTCTTCTTCAATTTATTGATGAGTTGGGTTTTCTTCGTTTGATTGTTTTGGATTCAAATTACTGCTACCTTTTATACCTTTAGTAGAGTTTGTTATCTTTATTATAGTGTTTTGTTGACGATTATAAATTTTCGAATCGACGATTAATCGAAGACGATGAATTTGATGGAGAAGAAAATGGGGAGAAGGAGAGTTGAAGAGAAGCAGATTTACGGTTGGGAAGAAGAAGAGTTTTTTGTTTAGGTTTTAATAGGTTTTTGTTTAGGTTATAGAGTAAAGGGTAATATAGGTATTTGCTATTATCATAGGATATCCCATATCCAAAATTTGGGTTAACCTTCAACCATGGGAAGCCCCTCTATTAGAATGGGAATCCCCTATATAAGGCTTCTTTATATAAGTAGAACTTGGTTATTTCAAAAACTTTTAAATAACATGGAATAAAAAACCAAGGTGACCATTCTTCCCATACAAAAACTCCTCATATATTATCTTTTATAAATAAAAATTATTTTAATTAAAAATAAAATAAAAAACCCTATTTCCTTTAATATTGGAAAATCAAATCTTGGTGAGAGAAATATCGGCTAAATCAAATTTGCTCCAAATAACAGAATCTGATTCAGGAAATAAAAAAAAAATCTCTCTCAAAATCTTAGATTCGGCTAGGGTTTCAATTTGAAACAGATCTTCTCCAAATAAATCCATTGATTAAGTCTCAAAAGAACTCGTTTTCGTTTCTGTTTAATTGAAGAACATATTTTATAACTTAAGAGTAGTGATTTACAACTTCTTTAAACTTTCTTAGTTTTACGGTCAGGTTGAAAACCAGCCGTAAGTTTTCCTGTGTTTTTCACAAACTCTAACCCAAACTCAGTTTCAATGGATTTTACCACCATGAACTGCACCTTCACTTCCATGAACAGACAACTGATGTAGTTTTTAAAGTGGTAAATAAAGGTTCGTTTCTCGAACTTGTGAAGGTAATGATTTTAGAAAATAATGATTTTAATTAACTCTAGAAAATTCCAGGAGTATGAAAAAGACTAAATAACCTAAAGATGATTTTTGAATAATTTTAAAAGGACCAGGAATCAGGAATCAGGTAATTCTAACAACCTATGTGATTAATCAGATAATTCTTTTTAAATTAATTGAAGCACAAGTAATTGCCAAAATTGGTTTTGTTATGCTAACAAACAGAGGTAAATCACAAGCATGGATTATCAAAATTAATTAACCAAGCATAATCCATCAAGCAAAAACACAACTGTTGAAAGAAAACCGTTTTCGCTATTTAAAACTATGCAATTCTAATAACAAAAGAATTATAAATAATTATTAAAAAATAATTAAATCACATAAA
>JAJJMC010019875.1:17997-43755 GCA_023531435.1 Papaver californicum | reverse complement strand
CCCAATCCAAAGTGTGGGTGCCTTGATCCATTTTCCCGGGTGCCTTTTAACACTTTTTGAGCCTTTTCCACAAATCTTTATTCTTCTAATGTACCTACAAAAGCATAAAAACACGTAATAGACACAAAATCGAATACTAACTCACTAGAAATTAAGGTGCAATCTAGACACTAAAATGTGTCTATCAACAACCACCATTAACGCACCATCAATCTTCTTTCTTTGCCATCAAAACGAGACACACCTGAAAAGAAACAAAACAATTGCATAACTGAACCTTACTGTTACTCCTCTTCTTGTATGTTGCAAGTAGTCCTCCTCCACCCTAATGTGAATCAATGTTTGCCCGTATTTCTCCATTATAACTTTAAGTTGCAACTTTGGCCTCATAGTCTGCAACTTTGTCAAGGAGTATCTTGCAGGCCAACTTTGGCCTCAAATTCTGCACCTTTTGTTTTATATGCTCTTCGGACGAAAAATTTCCTTTCAGTAGGCTCTTCATGTAATAGCAAACATGAAGGCCGCAATCATTCCCGAAATTAACAAAACAAGATCTTTAAATTGAACAAAACAAAAAAGGATTGAAATGGAGATATTGAAGAGGAGATCTCTAAACACAAGTTCTTTTAAATCACTTACACATCTTGCTGACAACACAAAGGGGTGTTCAAAACAAATTTTTTTGATTGACTTGTCGGGTCTAGGGAGAGCTTTGCAACATGTTGTTTGAATGCTGACACCATTCTTTCTTTCATGCTTTCAGCACTTTTGCTGCATTCATCTTCAGTGGAAGCCATGGAGTTGTAGTGAGAGAACTCTCCAGTCTCATTATCAAAAGCTAACAATATCCAGTGATACAACTAAGTTTTATTAGCAATAGAACGAATACAAATTCTGGAGTGTAATCCATTTTGTCGATGAAAGCTTCAATTGTGCAGAGCGACAATTTTGCCCGATTGAGTGTAGTGTCTGAAATTCAGTAAAAAATCAAAAAACAAGTTCTAATTTGGTTTCAGAAAGACACTTGTATAAGAGAATTTAGAGAAAACTTACATAGACATATGTGCTTAGAAAACTGCCCTTTTGTACTAAAGAGTACCATCTGGTTTCGGGCTTTTCTTTGATATGTTTTTTTGCAATTTCATCATGTAGAACTCAATCATATCTCTTGCGGTGTCACCCTTTCTTACCAAGGTATTCATATTCCTTCCTGTAATGTAAAACCCAAGCTATTTTTTCTCCCAATCCATGTCACTGTTGTTAAATTGTTGAAAAACAAATTAATGATTAAAGAAGAAGAAAAGAAACTGAAACAAATGTATTCTCATTTTGGTTTCAACACTTAAATTATGAAACCAAAAAACCGAATAATATGAATGGCACTTACCTTTCATTGTGCATTTTAAAATATATGCACACAATCGGTTTCTGATTTGAATCCAGCACCTGCATAATCTTTAAGTTGTCAACTTCTTTCAACTTCACTTAATTTTTCTCTGTTTGTTTGTTCTCCAACTTTTTAGTTTGCTTTCTGCTAACACAATGACTCTTGTTTCTTTTCTTCTTCTTAGCTTCCCCAGGTGTATAATCCTGCATCTTAACATGTGCTTGCATACTCCTTTTTTTTCCTCATCCTTGATATTATGTTACTCACCTTTTGTTCGGGACTGACGTCTTCATTCTCACTATCTTCTTTGTCCTTGTCAGTTTGCGTTAATCCCAACTTGAAATGAGGCATATCATCTTCTAAATCAATTACATCTTTTCCCATGTTTATAACTGAGTAGTAGCACATGCCTTTACTTTCTGGCTTTGATGTAGAAGTCTTTTTTTCATATTCATCTTCCATTTGCTGAAGAATAGTTTCATCAATTGAACCCTGAGTTGACACTTCAATCTCTATCTCTGGCTTTGACGAAGAACTTTTCTTGGCTTCCAATTTTACCTGCTCAGCCACCTTGATATTTTCTATTGTGTCAGGAGTCAATTCGGAAACTTCTTCTATTACACTCTTGAACTCAGTCTTCGACAAAGAAGATTCAACTTGTTCAGCCACCTTGATATCTTCAGCTGTGTTTGGAGTTATCTCCAAAACTTATTCTATTACATTATCTTTGGCTTGCTTCCCTTTGTTGATTTCAGATTCAACTTTCTCATCCACCTTCAATACTTTAATTGTGTTCGGAGTTAACTACGAAACCTCTTCAATCATCTACTGAGCTTTGCCTTCCGATGATGCAACCTTTTCTGGTTCCATCACTTGTTGCTCCTGAACTTCTCCTTCAGTTGATGAAACCTTTTCTGGTTCCAACAAAGAATCTTCAAAATATTCAATTAAACCTTGAATCTGAACTTCATGAGCTGAAACCTTTTCAGGTTCCACTGCCTCATGTTGTTGTGTTTCTTCAGGCATATTCATTACCTGCAAGATTTATTGATTTCAAAAAAATTAGATTCAATGACAACGAACAAATCAAATCAAATCAAAGTAAAGTAAATTATCACCTCAGCATTTTCTTCGAAAACAACATTGTCAGACTTTTGTTCACCATCTTCTTCAACCAATAAATACTTTTCTTGTTCAATCTCAACATCGCCAACATCTTTTTCTGTTTCTTCTTGCCGCAAACCTTTTTCTTTTTCTATCATGTCATCCACAATATTTATAGCTTTGCTTATCATATCATGTAATATTTAACATATGTTATATATTAACATATACTAGATATTAACATTTCTAACTAATATAATTCTCAAATAATACTTTTCTGGTTTCATTAAAAAAGAAATTCATATCAATCTATTCAAATGATACTTTTCTGGTTTTATTAAAAAAGAAATTCATACCAATCTATTCAAATGATACTTTTCTGGTTTCATTAAAAAAGAAATTCATACCAATCTATTAACTTAACACACACAAATAAACAAGATCATATTTAAGTCATCTAAGATATAACATATCACCTCCACATCTTCTTCACTGTTTGAAACCGTTTCAGGTACCATTTATTCACGGTTCGAAACCGTTTATGTTTCATCTCTTTTACGTTTCTTTCTCACGTAAATCTTCATCACTGGTTGTAACTTCTCCTCACCATCATATTTGGCCAGAATTGATTGATCTTCTTCAGAAAGCCCATTGTTACCAACGCTTGTAAGTTTTTCAATCAAAATTCTCGCCCACTTATATTTTTCCTTGTAAGGGTTATCTTCATTTCCAGTTCCAACATTCTCTTCATTTCTATCACCAACAATCTCTTCACTTGCATTACCCTTTTTATTTCCATCACCAACCTACAGTTCACCATCAATGTACTCTTCAACATGAATATCCTCTTCCTCTATACGTTGGACCAAGCGTATTTCTTGTTCATTATATGGAAGCAAGAAGGATCCCTGATGGTGACCCACATTCATCTGCAGAACATAAGAAAAGTTATGGAACTTGTTTTGATTTCATCATTCTTTTTTCATATGGAATAAGGTGAAATTAAATAAATTATGGAACCTTTTTTGGGTTCCATTATTTTTTTTTCATCTAGAATAAGGTGGAACCAAATAAATGATTGAAATTTTTAATTCTCAGACATTAAAAATTATAAATAAACGAGAAGTGTTGTTGCTTTTACCTTTGAGAAAATTTCTGGTTTATTGCTAAGATCATCAAAATTATTCACTACTACCTTGCTTATTTCATCTAGGTTCCATCTAGCGAACCTTGCGTACATCTCGTTTCCATCCTGTCTCAATGTGATGTTTGACATCTCGGCAAACCAACACTGAAAAAAACAATACACAACATTCAAATTAGTAATCAAACTCGGGAAAAATAAAAAACAAACAATTTATGAATCAAAAGAAATAAAAATTAACTTACCGATGGGTAAATGACGCAACCTGATACATCATCAACTTCTTCAGCTTTTCTTATCGACTCAATTAGATACTCATGAAAAACATATGGCCAACAGACCTTATTCATCTCAAATACTTGGTACAAGTATTTTGAAGTCAATTCTGCCCACCTTTGTTTGGGACAAATATCGAAACCAAGAGATAGAGGAAGAATAGCTTCACGAAGTCTTCAGCTTTGGTTTCATCTGCTGCAGTTTCCATCATAGCTCTCATAATATCAGTTTTCCTCATATTCTTATCTCCCTTAAAATACTCGACCGCAAACATGTTCACCTTTTTCTTCAGCTCATCATCTTTGGCTATATCTACATCCTTCATCATTTGTAGACCAAAAATCACAACGAACTGTTCAAGTGTGGTCTGCAATATCATATTCTTTGCTCTCATTAACTTGAAACAATCTGGTTTCACACGCTTGACACTTTTATAATATGACCCTAAGATCATCTGAATTGCTTTTGTCTTTTTTTTCAATTTTTCTTCTTGCAGCGTACCTTCGTAGAACGGTTTGAAGAAACGCCAAAATGGACAAGCAACAAGGGCCTTCATGTGTTTTTCCTTATTCTGTATCAAAGCTTTTATGTTAGGTGCCTCCGCACACAAATGATGCAACGAGCACCTATATGGTTCTGTAAGTCTTTTTTTCCCTGTTGTTAAACCATAAGTAAACCATGAGCACCATAAGTAAACCAATTTTGGTTCCATCAAAATAGGCATTAAGTAAAAAACACCAACAGAGTTGGTCCCAACCATACAAAGAAAGATGATGAAACCAATTTTGGTTCCATCAAAATAGACATGAAGTAAAAAACACCAACACTATTGGTCCCAACCATACAGTGAACATGATGAAACCAATTTTGGTTCCTTCAAAATAGGCATTAAGTAAAAAACACTAACATTGTTGGTCCCAACCATACAGTGAACATGATGAAACCAATTTTGATTCCATCAAAATAGACATTAAGTAAAAAACACCAACATAGTTGGTCCCAACCATACAGTGAACATGATGAAACCAATTTTGGTTCCTTCAAAATAGCCATTAAGTAAAAAACACCAACACTGTTGGTCCCAACCATACAGTGAACATGATGAAACCAATTTTGGTTCCTTCAAAATAGGCATTAAGTAAAAAACACCAACACTGTTGGTCCCAACCATACAGAGAAAGATGATGAAACCAATTTTGGTTCCATCAAAATAGCCATTAAGTAAAAAACACCAACATTGTTGGTCCCAACCATACATTGAACATGATGAAACCGATTTTAGTTCCTTCAAAATAGCCATTAAGTAAAAAACACCAACATTGTTGGTCCCAACCATACAGTGAACATGATGAAACCAATTTGGGTTCCTTCAAAATAGCCATTAAGTAAAAAACACCAACATTGTTTGTCCCAACCATACATAGAAAGGGGATGAAACCAATTTTGGTTCCATCAAAATAGCCATTAAGTAAAAAAAATAACATTGTTGGTCCCAACCATATAGGGTACATAATGAAATCTGTTTTGGTTCCATCAAAATAGCCATTTTAAGTAAATAAATAAGGTGAAAACAGATGAAACCTAAAACCATGCTACAAACAGATGAAACCAAGATGAAAATTAGTGAAACCTAATTACAGAAAAATATAATTGAAACCTAACTATGAAACCGGTGATTTCGAAACAGATGAAACCTCATTACCCAAATTCATTGATGAAACCAAAATTGCGAAACTAAAAATCATTGATGCATGTTGATTTTCAACCATGAAGAACAATGAAACTTCGATTTACCTTTTGGAGAATCTTGTTTCTTAACTGTTTTATTAAGTTTTTTGTTCATCTTTTTATCTTTCTTTTCCTCTTGTTTCTTCACCATTTTTATTGATGTTCATTGATAATGTTTCGATTTTTGGTTAGGTTTAAATTGTTAGAGAATAAAATAGAAAGATCTGAGTTAGTAGTAGAAGGAGGATGTGGGAAACTTAGTATATCTACTGATGATGATGAACAACCGTTTGAGAATCAGAAATTCTGTTTTTGATTCTGTTTTTTAATGTACTGGTGGTGATGGAGATGATGACGAGGATGATGATGATTATGACGATCAGGTTGATATGGATGAAGATTAAGATGATGTTGTTTCAGGAGATTTTTCTGGCGATTTTGAAAGTGGGGAACGGTTGAAATTCTGGAAGTGGTTGAAGAGGGAACTAATTTCGTTTAAATTGAATTAGTGAGAAATAAATGAGAGTGAGCGGTTTTATTAAGGGTAGTTTAGACAGTTGGTTTCAAATGGGTTTTTTGTGATAAATTTGTTTTGTTGGGTTTTTTGTTGTTGGATAGTGACACCTTTGGGGTTATAACCCACGGCCTGAACTTTAATGCTAAAATATGTTAGCACATATGATTGCGCATCCTACATCATCAACAACTTATCCTAGCTCTACATGTGTTCATCATCAGCTGACTCATGACAGCTTATTCTAATTGTATTACTCGATCTAGTTGTGTCTGTAACAAACTTATCTTCCCTCTATTTTAGCTTTCTGTTAACTTCTCTTGTAATGAAGTTATATATAAGCTTCTTCTTCTTTGTAAATTCATGATCTGTGTCAATACAACTCATCACAATTCACATATCTTATATGGTATCAGATATCAACAGGAAAACTTCAACTTTTTTATTCATTTTTGATCTAGGGATCTACAATTTCCGATATTAATACGAGAACAACCAAGACCCTGATGTTACAACCTATCACAACCTGCAAAACACAACAACAACAACTACTACAACCTAATGATAAATTTCGACTTTCTCAAACAAATACAACCTAACACAACCTCAAATTTGAGAAAACCAACAACTTGAAGAGAAATTTCTGTTTTCTCAAACAAATACTCCCTCTGTTCCATTTTAGATGAAGGTTTAGGGTTTTTTTCTAGTTCCATAATATTTAAAGTTCATAATTTTTCATAAAACCACCAACAACACCCTTACGTTTTGTCTTCGAACTATAAATTTTTATTTTAAAGGTACTAACAACAATCAATATTTAAAAACTTTTATCTAGGGTATAGATGGAAAATTTGTATCCTCTCCTATTCCTCAAACTGCGTGAAATAATTTAAACTTTTATCTAAAATGGAACGGAGGGAGTACAACCAAACAAGAATAACTTGAAGAGGAAATTTGATAGACACATTTTAGTGTCTAGATTGCACCTTAGTTTCTATTAAGTTAGTATTCGATTTTGCAAATATTACGTGTTTTTATGCTTTTGTAGGTACATTTGAAGAATAAAGATTTGTGGAAAAATTGGCTTAAAAAGTGATAAAGGCACCCGGGACAAGTGTTATTGGCACCCCAAGAATGGAGAAGGGACACCCTTGGATCGGGCTGAGTTGGATCGGGCCAACTCAGCGGGTCAACTCGGCTGGATCGGTGACTCATCGGGACTCATCGGCAGCAACACTGTTTCAACTGTACACTCAAAATCAACGTGATTTTCGAGTTATTTTGCTTCCAAATTGATACAAAAGCTACAAGAGTCCAAGAACAACTCAAACACATCAAGTTAGAGTGATTTACGCCGGAGAATATTGCACAATCATGAATTTGGACGGAAAAATGGATTCCGGCTTGGAATCGGATTTGTGAAGATTTGGATAGATTTTAAAGAGTTCTATTAGGTTTAGAACTCTCCCTAGGGTTCCTACACCCTATATATATGAAGAGAAGCCGAAGAAATCAAGGAAAAAAGCCTAGAGATCGAAACAGTAAGTTTCCGGCCACTTCCAGTCATCGCCGGCCACCTGCTGCTGCTCCGGCCGGCGTGTTCTTCATCCACCATCACCGAAGAAGACGATCTTGTAACATCTATATACGTTGCATATCCAGTGTTACATTCTGCTCCTGTTGCCTATTCTTTCAAATCTTTGTTGCTTAGAAACACTTCTGTAACGGCTGAACCCTGTTCTGTAACACTTATAAACGTATCTGTTCAGCTGTTGCACTATTATTTCACCTTGTAATCAACTTTTTGAGCAATGAAAAGATCTTTTGAGCAAGTTTTCTTCTCCATGGGCTAAGTTTATTTACTGGGATGATGGAGGAGGTTTTTCTCTCAATTTTATGTGGTAAGTCTATTTTTAATTAATTATTTATAATTCTTTTATTATTATTTGCATGGATTTAAATTAGAAAAAAATGGTTTTATTTGAATAGTTGTGTTCTCTTTTGATGGGTCATGCTTAGTTAATTACTCTTGATGTCTCATGCTTAGGATTTACAATTATTCTTTTAGGAAACATATTTTTGGCAAACTTGAATTAAATTGTTAAAAAGAATTACATGATTAATCACATGAATTGTTAGAAATAACTGAATCTTGATTCCTAGTTTTATCCATATTTTCTAAAAATCATCTCTAGTTTAATTTCCTGATTTTTATTAGTTTAGATTTAGTATAATATTTTCTAAAATCATTACCTTCACAAGTTCGAGAATCGAACCTCTTTTTACCACTATATAAAATCACATCAAAATTCGACTTTCTCAAACCTATTTTTCGTATCTTTCCTGTTTCGAGTTTTTGTTGGCATTGTTGTTTCTTTTGTATAGAATTTTGACTTCCCCGAACCTATTTCTTCGCTTTTGTTGGCATTTTTGTTTCTTTTGTATTTTAATTTTTAGATCTTAATTGGTTATTTTTTGCTTCGATCTACTCAAGTATAAGTCAGTGTAGAGTTTGGGATCGAGGAAAGACTCAAGATCTATTGTTGTACTAGGGAGTTTTATATTTGAGTGATTTTCTATTGAATTGGTGAAGAATCTCAAGGAGATCGGGGAATCAGAAAACCTCACTAGTTTAACATAGCACCTCTTACCAAATTAGCTAGTCGTCTTCAACTTGAACCTAACCATCTTTGGGCTAAACTCTTAAGCCAATTATTTTCGGAAATCTCACCTTTTAGAGAATCCAAGAAACCAAATCTTTCGTGGATTTGAACAAGCATAAAAAAGGTATTGATCTTATAAAAGATAACTACATATGCCAAAGAAAAAATGGATCATCTACCAACTCTAGTTAGATAATTGGATTCCAAATACTTCTACTCTTCCAACCCCAACTGATTCCAATGAACCCATTCCCAAAATAGTAAATGAATTCTTCTCCCATTCAGGTGGTTGGGATATGCCAAAATTAAATGGACTAATCCTTCCGGAAATAATACCAAAAATTATTTATGTTTCCACAAATTCTATAGGAAATGACCTAATCCACTGTAAACATCACTCTTCGGGTTTATTCTCAGTAAAGAACATTTACAACTTCTTGGCCAATAAACCCTATAATAACTCCTCAATCATCCCTTGGCATAAAATTTGGTCAGCAAAATCTATACTAAGAATTGGATTATTTATATAGAAAATAGTCGATATTACCAACCTCAGCTAGATTAGCCCCATATGTACACTCTAATTCCCCCTCATGTATTGTATGATCTTTGCAGACCCCTGAGGCATACCATCATCTATTTTTAGAATGTTCTTTCTACAACACAATATGGTTCGCTTTCTCATTATCTATTATCACCAATGATGCACCTTTTACTTCCCTTCAAATATGGGAGCTGATTGGATGAATTCTCCCGAATTTTCTCCTCTATCTAATACTATCGCCACTATACTTTGGTTTATTTGGAAACACTGATGCACAGTTCAATTTGAAAACATTGACCCTTCTCCAAACAGACTAGTCAAACACATTCGCAATTGTCTACAGTCTATTCCGATTAACTCAGTTACTCCCCCACCTAACGAACAAAGAATAATTTCCTCTTTTACTACAATATCCCCTACCTCCAGACTGGATCATCTTTATAGATGCATTTTTCAATGAAAATAATTTATCTATGGGTTATGTTTTTCTGTTATATTTGGCAGACCACAATTCTTTTATGCACATAGCAGCAGGATCCTGATATGCCACCTCGGGTTTTCACTCAGAAGCACAATCACTCTACCACGCCACAACCTGGCTAGCCAATAACCCACTATCTTTAGTAAACATAGTAACTAATTGCAAACAAATTTCGTACATCATCAACAATAAGATCTTGATTACCACCTGGCAAGCAGAATGCACAGTTGATAAGTGTAAGTATCTTTTGAAAAACGTACTGCAAGCTCGAGTCCAACACATCAACAGAAATCACAATACAACAGTCATTACTTTGGCCAAAGAAGCGAGAATTAGAAGCCTGTAGCATATGTCCAAACATATGCAAGAACAAATTTACAAGACCAATATTTTGTATAATTACTTTGATAAGCAAGAAATTGCAAACCTCTTGTATTACATTTCATAATTTATATAAGTTTATCTTTTCATCAAAAAAATACCTGAGGAATACTGGAGTAAAGACATGGCTCAATTGTGATCAAAAGTTCCAAAAAGGTATTATCAATCTTACATTTGATTCTCTTTTTTTTCTTTCAATTTGCTTAGTTTTATCAGTTCTTGCTTCTCAAACTCTTACATCTAGCATCCAAGAACCAGTAGACAAACCAATATTCATAAGTACATTAGTTGAATTTGAAGCTTACTTTGTATTCTTGCATGTCATCTACTATGGAGGTTTCTTTGTAATCTGGTAATTAGTTCTTCAAACTTTACGAATTTTTCAATTCTAGAATTAGTGTTCGAATCGGTAATACTTCTTCACCAGTGGTTTCATATTATGAGATTCTTTTAATCTAGTTTTTTTAGTGGTGTAATTGTTGTCAATAGATTGTATTTAATTTTCACTATAGTTTGTATGGTGGGATTTCACTATACTCAATCTGAGAATTGTGAACAAGCTGCAAGTTCTGAACTGTAGACAAGTGGCTTGTGTTTTGGGATTTCACTATACTCAATTTGAAAATTGGAAACAAGTTACAAGTTCTGAAATATAGACAAGTGAAACAACATATTCTGAAGTGGATGCAGCTTTACCTGTTCACAAATGAACCATCAATTATTTTTTTATTGTGATGGGTTAACAGATACTTTTGTTCATCAAATGATCTCAGTGCTACAAGTCACTACTGGTTTTCTGAAAGTACATTGATGGTGTTTGAAGTAATATTAAATGGTGTAGAATTCAGTGGTATTCTGCTTATACAGATGGTGCAATTGGTTTTGGTCTTCTCTACTCCTTGACGAACTTTTGGTCGTTGAATAAACATTACACCTTGTTTGGTTCAAGATTTTTAAAGTCTGGTAATCCTTTTCCTAGAATTGAATTCCAAGGAATGAATTCCTTAATTAAAAAAATATTATTTGGTTAAGTTAACTGAATTCCGTTGTAACCTAAATCTATAAAATCACTTAACCCATGTATTTTAAAATTTCACTACCTAAACTAAATCAATTTAAAAAATTAAAAAATTTAAATTTCATTAATTCAAAACCAATCATTACATAGCATTCAAATTTCAAATTACAATAATACCGTGTGTTTTTTTCATTTCGAATGAGCTTATACGCATAAGCTCTGTTACAAATGACAACTCAACAATAATAATGAAAGTGGAGCTAGTTTTTATGTACAATCATCCAAAGTATTAACTAGTTTTTGAAGCATTAACACTTCTAGAAACAGCAACTTAGGTTGTAGGCTTGGACTGCAAAAAAAATTAGATAAAAGGAGATTGCAAAGGGGTCATTGAGTTCGCTCAGGGTCAATCAAACTCAATTCAGTGGAGAAATCAGGATATAATCTCTGAAGCTATAAGGATCTTGAAGTTGTGTGAGTCTTTTTTGGGTTTATTTTCAATCGTAAAAGCAGTAATAAAATTGCAGATGTGTTAGTAAAACATGCAATGAATCAAGGATCTCACAAACAACAATGGAGACAAATGCCTACTTTTCTTTGTTCTGCTTTAGATTTTGATTCTAGGTTTAAATGTTTCAAATTCACAATCTGAGGATAATATCTTGTTGAGGATAATATCTTGTTGGAATACTCTCATATCTCAGTTTCTGACACTGAGATAAGGGCGGCCAACAGGTTTAACAACCTCTTGTAATCTTTTTGGGTTTAGCTTTCAAAAAAGAAAAAACCTTGAAAAAAGTCTTTTCTTAAATTCTTTCAGATATTAAATCAAATACTGTATGCTCATCACTTCATAATCAAATCATAAATTTCAAAATTCTTGATATAAATCAGCAAAGCACACAAATTTAATAGACTAGATAGTAGTTTTATCTTATTGAATCACCGATAACAAAACCAATGAATTCTTTTCAAGAGAAATGAATCACTATACACACAATCAGATAGAAGACGGACCAAAACTATTAGCCAACTAAACACAACTGCCAATGAATTACTACTTGTCTCTTTTGTTGATCGTCAAGTGAAATTCATCCATGGCAGATCTCCATTCTCTCTCGTTTCTTCTTTCAAAGCTCAAAACAGAGTTCGGAAAATTTATAGAATGTCCAATGAATAGTAGGAAGGACAATACTGACATTTTTCCTTATGACCCTGGATTCACTGGAAAGTGATTCTTTTCCACTCTCCGACTGATGCAATTGAAAATGAACATTGTAAAAGAATTGGATTCCATGAGAATCCGATTCTGGATTTCAAAATGATGTTTGGTTCAAGGAATTGGGCCAAATCCCTCGGAATTGAATTCCTGGACTTTAATTCCCTGGACCAAACGCACTATTAGTGTTGGCTCATTGGTGTTTGTGCTTTGTTCTCCTTGAAGGTTCCTAAAACTAATTTATTTTCAAATATCTATCAAATTAAATACACATCAATACATGCCGAAATTGAAAATCGCCCATTATAAAGTTGAAAGCCATAAACATTGCACCCATCTCATATTAGAGTTTTCCAAGCAGTAGAACATTTTTTTATCAGGGAATAAGAGCTTGTTTTTAATAAGAATATTGAGATGGCTAGTAGAAAAGTTACAGCTATTGTTTTCGTCTTGTTCATCATTGTCTACTCAGGTATATATCGATAAGTTTCTTTATGCACATAATTATAGGATAAGCTGACCTTAGGGGTTAACCTGGTCCTGTGCTACTGTTAAAGCAGATTTGATCACTCTGACAGTCTCAACATCTGTAGGTAGGTAGGCTTTCTGGGACGGTAATTCAGCAATAAAAAGTAGAGTTTGTGCCCAACCAGCATACTTTCCATATTTGCTCACAAACGCCTCAGCCACACGATTACAAAGTTTAGGTGTCAGACGTGCCCCTGCAAGCTCCGGTATGAGGTATCGAGTTGCAATCTTTAATCAACCCCAACATCACAAACACTCACATGTCAGAATTTGAAATCCATAACAAACATAGCTAGAGAAATGAACAATATTGGCAGCTAAATGATAAGAGTGTACATATGAGAATACAGAGCAGACATTTCTATTTTGGATCTATAAAAGAGCTTCTAAAGACATGGTTCGGAGATGGAATGTAAAACCTTTGTATCATTTTTGTTAATTTCCAACTTTCAGCAGCGAACTCATAACTGTTTGCCTCAGTTTTGTAGTGGTACATGTCCATGTAGTACCCAGGTTATATTATTGTAGTGGTACATGTCCATTTAGTACCCAGGTCATATTATGCTTTGGATGTCTCAATTTTCACATCTAATCGAAATGAGATTCTACACCTTCGAAATCCTATATCAGTTCTACATCCCAGCTGGAGATACAGAATCAAGAAAATGCCAGGAAGGTATCCTTGCATGAATTTATATTGTTTAAACTTATCAGGTAGTTTAGGTCTGAAGGTACGAAGTGGCTCGATTGGAAAGAGAGGAACTCGACTTTTAGGAGGTCTACACTGCTTGGTTAATATGAAAGAAGAAAATTTCACTTACTCAGGACAGATAGACAAGAGAAGAGAAAAATGGTGCACCTGCCACACGTGTGTATCAACCGGAATGGCATGATGTTGATCTAGAGAGAAGAGAGCAATGCAAGCTGCTACCTTGGGACCAACTCCAGGTAAAGTACAGAGTGCTTCAACAGCCTCATGAAGACCTAATTCACGAAGAGAAATAAGCCACTCTGCACCTCCACCAGGCTTCGACTGCAAAGCATCCATTGTATTAACTATGTACTTTGCCCTGCTCAAGTAAGCCGTAATGGAATCATTAAATGGTAGAAACAGCTAAC
Organism: Papaver californicum; assembly: GCA_023531435.1. NCBI lineage: Eukaryota > Viridiplantae > Streptophyta > Magnoliopsida > Ranunculales > Papaveraceae > Papaver > Papaver californicum. The sequence continues at coordinate 29,649 of JAJJMC010019875.1, read as the reverse complement.
TGTAACAAACCTCAGAATAAGAGGAAGATGCGGGATAAAGTATATGTTAACTCTTATATATTATTACAGCATTAAGGATACAGACACACAGATGTGAGAAGGGCAGAATATGATAAAAATTTACATTCTTGGAAATTACTGATTTTCCTTATCAAAGGGGCACCATCGAAATTTTCTTTCCTTTTTCTTTATGATCAGTTTTATCTACAAATTGTGGAAGGGACATATCAGTAAAACAAAAGGAGGGTACAATCAAATAAGTCTGTCTTAAAATCTTTACTCTATACTTCTTATTAAAATTAAAAGAACAACTACTAAACGATTCCACAATTTAGTCAGTCCAAACCCATTTGATACAGGTTTGCTACTTTCAGTTACCTTTCCCATAACCCTCCAAGTTCTTACAATCAGGAGTCCTATTGTTTGGTTTCAGAACAACTTGTTCAGGCGTGTACAAAAAAATGAAACAGGACATCTAAAGGTTCTGCCCATACATAAGGGTGTTTATTTTTTGACCGACTTGTCTGCTTTAGCTAGAATGAAAGAACACATTGTTACCTCTTCCATAACCCTCCAAATTTTCACAATCAGGACTCGTATCAGTTGGTTTCATCAGAACGACGTGTTCCGCGTGTGCAAAAAATGAAAACGGGGCATCTAAAGGTTCACTGCACATACTAAAGAGTGATATTTTTAAGCTATTTGTCTTCTTTAGCTAGAACGAAAGAACATATAGAAACACAGTATTTGCACAAGGTGGATATAATATAAAGAAGCTTACTCACAGGGTTTTTAGTCTCATATGCTACTACATTTCCTTATGGCCAAAGAACATAAGAAAACAAATCCCTTTACCTCAACCCCTAGCGGTATTCCTGCTCTCAACTCAGCGCAACTGCCAAAGTTTAAGTGCTAAGGATAGGCTAGTGAACACTGAGCAACTAAATACTTGAAGCACTTTTCAGGTAATCAGGTCAAGAATTTAAATCTAAAAAGTTTCGCGAAGCAGAAGCTCAAACAGCAAAGAAGCAAGGCTAGGGAAGAATGGAACTTTCCAAATCAGTGTAACATGCAAAAAGCTAACAAATAAAGGTTTACCAAGTAGTTCGATACAAAAACTTCCCAATATGCAAACGCCATGATGTTAATACAGTAAGCTAACAAACAAAGACAGGAACAGCGTGCTAACCTGTATCCAAACCCCGCAACTCGAAGCTCATCCTCCGAGACCGACGACAATCGCTCTGGCGACGGAAATTCGTAAAATTTGAACCCTTCAACAGTACCTAAATACTTACCTAAAGATGAAACAAAATCCACCATTTTTGTAATTCTACCAATATTATTATTTGAAGAACATAAGAATTGAATGAGACACTCAAAAGGGTCTTGTCTAAGAACACGAGCACCGCCTAAATGCAACGCTAATTCAGCAAACTTAGGATCAGAAGCAGAGAAAGTTTCCCACATTTCTTTCAATGGAATCCCAGCATTTAAGTAATCCTCCAGAGCTGCCTTTGCTTTATCCTTGTTGCTATTTGAATGAACGCAGTAGAAAACTCCATTCCCGTCGCCATTGTCAATGTCATCATCCACTAGCTGCTGTCTGAGGGAGATGAGGTGAGAATCAACAACACCTGTGTACCTAAGAAGACCTGTTTGTTTCCATCTGAAGGTTTGTCCAGTTGGGAAAGTGAGAGGTAGAAAGAGCTCTGATTTTCCCATATTCAGAAGGGGCTCCCATTTTAGGTCTTCTTCGTCTTTTGGGGGAAGTATTAGGGTTTTTGATTTTATGAGATTATTACTGGTTGTAGAAATGCTGATTTTTGAAGTATTGGTATTGAGATTTCTCTTGGTTTGCTTGAAGAATGTAGAAATGTTTTTAGGCTGTTTTGACGATGGTACTGTTTTAAGTTTGGATTTGGTAGCATCACTGACTTTGGGTTTTTGCCTTGTCTTCATGATTGCTGTGGCTGTTGCTGGTAGAGTTCTTAGGGAATACATCCAATTTAGTTAGTTGCTATGTAGCTCAAAGGCCGCGGCAATCCGCTGCTAGCTTGTTTACTGTCGACAGCTGATTTAGGCTAACCCTTACGGTGATTCAAAGTACGAGTAAACGTCAGCTTGCAACTAGGTACTATGTCTTATGATTTTTTTTTTGCTTGAATTACGTATTTTAATTCCAACCATTTTGCCTAAATAGTGGAGTGTTGGATATTAATATATAATAAAATCCGATAACTCCCATTCTTTGTGTCCAATAGTAAGGTGTAAAAAAAAAATTACCTAATTTAAATTTTGAATTTGGAAAACCATAAGACTTAGCCTTAAGGGACGGAAAATTATTGGAGGGACGGACCTTTATGACTTTGATCATACAGACTTTTTATATAATAAAGAAAAAAATGAAATTTTTTTAACAATAATAAATAAGAATTTTTTATTGTCGGCTAAAAACAACAAAGATATGATGAGAAAAATTTAAAGCCAAGGGTTATAATATAATCGTAACATGTGTGGTCTTTTAACATAATTCAACAAGTAATAAGCAGTTTAGTGGATTGGATTTCCGCATATCACCTTAAAGATCGTATTAGAGCATTGGTAGGTTGAACCTATAAGTATTGGTATATAAAGCTTGTTGTCAATGTTAGATGATGAAGGCTATTTCTTGATTTATTGTCTACAAAAGTCAGTCTTCGACTAGGATTATATTTAGGTAGTTAAGTATCAAAAATCACTGAATATCCATGAAGATTGAACCGAAGAACGTGAAGACAACGACAAGAACTTCATCAATAAAAGTTACGTATCTTCACCAACAAAGTACTGAATGAACACATGTAGAACCCAAAAAAAACTTGAATAACGAAAAAATTGAAGATTCAAGAAATCAAGAAAGCATTATGGAGATTGAGCTAAAAGTTTATTTTTTATTATAATCATACGTAATTAACAAACGGGAAGATTGTTAGAGCACTGCTTGGTTGAACCTACATGTATTGGTATGTCATGCTTGTTGTCAATGTTAGATTACCAAAACTATTTCGTGATTTATTGTCTACTAAAGCCAGACTCAGACTAGGATTAAATTTAGGTGGTTAAGTATCATAAATTACTGAATACCTACGAAGATTGAAGACTCAAGAAAACAAAGACATCGAAGAGAACTTCATCAACAAAGGTATGTAAAGACTGATTATCATATTTACTCATTATTTCTACCATAGATCTTCTGAGACAATGTCGTATGGCTGAGAAGAAGTGGCGCGTTCAAGCTTGTACCTGATTAATCTCGAAACATGAACTCAAGCATTGGATGTTCATAGGACTTATCGCATTTGAGGTTGAGCACAGTTCTTATTGTTCAACAAACTATGTTTGCGAAATAAGATCTTAAAAACATCAAGGTTGCATTAATGTTCACGAACTAATTTTCTAGTTCGCGAACTGTGCAAAAACTTGATGTTACTAAACTCCGAAGTGCATTAGAGTTCAGGAAATGATTTTCCTAGTTCGCAAACTATGCAATTTTCACTATATTCCTGGAACTTGTGAATTTTCTCTTATGTTTACGACCTGATTTTTTATATTCACGAATTATACACTCTTGGGTATGTTTCTGGACACTCCAAACATCATGAATTCGCAAACCATGTCTCTTATCTCCCGAACTAGTCAGTTTTTTGGTGTTACTGAACTCCAACTTTGTTTGGTGGTTCACGGACCATATTCGTTAATTTGTGAGCTAACTTTTGGTGCATGGTCCTTAATCGACAAATATGCCAAGGAAAAATTTATGCATGCTTGTAAGGTTTCCATTATTTGGATTAATCTATATAGAGAAATTAAAGTTTACTTGGGATCAAAGTCATTTGCAAACATGGAAATTAGTTCACGAACTTGTTTTGAATGCAAGTAATATTGCTTGAACTTTAAGCAACCTAGCCTAATTCATCATTATAGATGGAGGACTCTATGCAACTAAGATTCTTAATCCATGCACTCTTTGCACTGGTTGTTGCTAGAGTCATCCTTCAAAGACCTAGTTTTCTTCGTGAAACATAATTAGGTTATCCGATCAGACTATCTTTTTACATGATACACGGTTTTAAAGACTTTCACATGGGATTTATGAAGCCCGATCAGACTATCTTTTTACATGATAGATTTTTGTTATCCGAAGTATTATCTTGGTCGTCGTAGTTCTTATCTATCCTAAAGGTCCATCTCTCCAGTTACACGGCTATTCAAGAACTATTGATTGGGGAATAAGATTGATAGAAACTATAATGAGTTTTTCGTCTTTGACCTTGTAGTTTTGCAAGATTAACATTTAAACTTGATTTAGATAGATTTTGTGAGGTATATATAATCAATTAGGCATCTCTATAACTTTTTAAAATAGTAAGTTTTCCTAATTGTTGAGGTTCGCTTGATATATTTTCTACGTGGAGATTTATCAAATAGATTTTCATTACCTTGATTAGAAACATATCTGACAAAAATAAAATAGGTGTCATGTTTGAGCAGGGTATAACTAGTCTTCACGAAGCACTATAGAGCAAATCCTAGGCACGTAAAGGACGTAAGCTAGGGGAATCAAGTGTGTAGGGTCTTTTTAGATCCAAGATACGTAAAGAGCACGATTGAAGATGAGTTTCTAGACGGGTTGATACGGTCTCAACTATATTCCAATGCGAAATCTAATAGAGGGCCAGTGTTTATAGTGGCTAAATACGATGTGATGTTCAAAGTGGACAAGGTCTCGGGGTTTTACTGCTAGATTGAAGGTTTCCTCGATAACAAAATTTCGGGTATCTTGTGTTATTTCTTTTATACATTATAATTTTCCATCTGTATAATTGAATATTACAAATAGTTAGTTAATCAACCTAGATTTTTTTTAGCTTAATAGTAAATACATACGAGACTTGTTCTTGTTGAATTCGGATCTTGAATTATAGATCATAAAAGGCTTCATCTTGATTGAATTCAGATCTTGAAGGTTCAAGTATATATTAGGTTGACATTGTATTATTATATCTTAATTGATCATCTCAATGATTCCTTATTTTATAATATTGCATATGGATTTCGTATCCTTACATATATATTGTACAAGGCTAGTCCATGCGGGTTCGTGAACAAAAAAGTTAGTTGTGTACTAGGTATCGTCTCATTTTCAAGTTGAATTCCTTATTGTTTGTAAGACGTCCTAACGGAATTGGGTTGCAGAATTATTTACAGAGGTAAAGCAACACTTGGCAGTGGATTCTGTTAGGTGATTAAAGTGTGTTGACCAGATTAATTGTAGGCGCAGGGATACTGGAGAAACTGAGTAACTAGGGTGATTTATTTGGTCTCAACTAGACAAGGTTGTGAGTATACATTTGTGTGGCGGCTTAATTCTGAGAGTATTATAAAATGGACTAGGTCTTAGGGTCTTTCTGCCAAGCAGTTTTCCCTATTAACAAAATCTTGTGTGTCTATGTTTTTACTTTGTTTATGCATTGTAATTATTTTTATAATTAAAGTAATTACACTTGTATGTTAACAACATCTTGGATTGATCCCTTTAATCCGTTCAATGCTCAATATATATATATTATATTCAAGATCACCTTATTGAAGTAATCTTTAGTCGTTAACATCGATAAGGTTATACAAGTTGTATCTGATATAAGTTATTACAAAAGAAATTGGTGGTGTACTCGGTGACATCGTCTTTTTAAATCTTCCCAATGAATCTAAATCAAAAGATTAGGTTATTTATTTTTGTTTAAATCATGTAGAGAATCCTAATTATAATAACTTACAAGAGTATCAATCTTAAAACAAGTCTAGATAATTTTTTTGGTATCTTCAAATCTAGATTTCAATAGATCAACATTATATACAATCGAGATTGAAGTTATATCAAATCTTGTATCTGATCAATAATTCTTAGATGACTTTATAGCAGAAAAGAAGGGTTTTTTGAATAGACAAGAATTATACAACAGATCTAATCAAGATACGGGTTCCGAAACTATCAAAGAAAAGATAACTCTACCTATGCTTCACGAATCCTTAAGTGAAGTCTTTCAAACTCTCACGTTAGTTCTCGAAGAACTTTTGGTGTTGGAGGACAAACTTTGCAACAAGGTACATAACGTGTAAAGGATTGGTATTCTATGTCATTGTATGTCTCCAATGTACAGTAATCGGTCAAGGTTAGGTTGATTTAGATTAAAACAATGATTTCTTACAAACCAAAGTAATTCTCAATAGCTCTAAGTTTAGGTTCTTTCCTCAGATACATAAGGTATGTTTCTTTAGTTATAACTTACCTTGCATTGAGATTCTTTCCATAGTTTGAAGTGTTGAAACAATTAAGCAACATCATAAGTAAATTACTTTCGAAATAACTTCAAACTGCTAAAGTTAGCGTGCACATTCGAAGTTGCAACCACCTGATTTAGACTAAAGTTTGATCAATTCTTGGAAAGAACAAACAACTTTCCTCGCAAAAGAATTAAGCTAAAAAAAATAATTTATAAGCGTGTGAAAATTTTATATTGAAAAATAAAGAAGGTAAGTTCAATAATTTCCAAAAAAAAGTTTATGGACGTACTATACCTTTAGGGTCGCTAACTCAACTATAAAAAAAGTGTTTAGGAAAATTTTTTCTAATATAGGTTCGCGAACTCAAAAACTGGTTCACGAACTAAAGTAAGTTTTTGGGTTCATGAACTTTTCTATCCCCATTAGGTTCGTGGGCTCAAACCAACGTCGAGTTCATAAACCTTTATCTTTCTTCTAGGTTCGCGAACTCAATACTTAGGTTCACGAACTCAACGAGTATAAAATCAAAAATTTTAAAAAAAATCTTGAATAGGTTTGCTAACTTAGCTATTAGGTTTGCGAACAACATAATTCCAGAACTCATGAATGAATTCTTACTTGATTATAGTTTCAAAATGCAATAAACATGAGTTTGACATTGAAACTTCATTATGCTTAAGTCGAGCAGCTAATTAGTGACCAAAAAAATTCTTTGCAATTTATTCATTACAAAAGTCTATGCCTTTCCTATGATAGATAAATAGATAAATAAAAGGGAAATTAAAAAGTCTGAAAGGAAAATGAGTCTTCATTGCTAACCTTTGATAAAGTTTTTCAAATGATTTCTTCATGTGATCTTCAATCTTCAATTTTTGAAGTAATCCTAAAATGTGCTACGTAATCTAATCTAGTCTGAAAATGACTTTAGTAGGCTATAAACAAAGAAGTAGTTTGGCATCTAAAATTGACTGTAAACTTGATGATAGACACATTTATGTGTCTAATTTGTTCTCAACTTTTATAGTGTTGGAACTCATTCTGTACTAATATTGTGTTTTTATGTATTTATAGGTATTTTTGGAAAATAAACATTGTTGGAAAAATTGGCTCCAAAAAGTGTTAAAGGCACCCATGAAGAATTACTAAAGGAACCCGTACATTGGATGTGGGCACCCACCTAATTTAATTCAAATTTTGAAATAGGCGGGAAATCATATTTTCTCTTCCGCGAATCTGATTTTGGGTTTATGAAGATATCTTACGTGATTTTGGGGTTTTAAAACAGATAATATACTAGCCTTATCAAGAGTGAATCGCATAAAATCAAAAGATACACGAAATCAAGGAAGAGTATCAAATCAAATCACGGGAGTTTATGTGAAAGATACCCGAGTATCTTCGCTGTTAATGATTATTCTTTGAAGATTTGGTGGCCTTTGTTGTATAAATAGATGGGGTCGATTCATAAGAGAGATCAGAGAGCATGGGGGGAGCTCAGGAGGTAGCCAGAGATCGAAAGAAAAATCCAGGAAAATATTTGTTCTGCTGCTGTAAAGAAGATAACGAAGAACAAAGGCTCCATAAAACTGTCGCTGGAACTGTCGCTGAACCCGTTGTTTATACTTTTGAATTTCTGAAGCGTCCCTGGTCCGTTCTTTATTTCTGTCTTCTTCAGTAACGCAGAGATTAGTCTCTGTAACGCTTATAAGCGTATTCGTTCTCCTGTGTTACCTCTATTTCATTATTGTAAACACTTTTTGAGCTATGAAATATATTTTTGAGGGTTTTTCCAATACAATGAGGAGTTAAACCCCATCTCTGAGGCGACGTAGGAAGCTAATTTTCCAAAGATTATGTGGTAATATTTATTTAATTAATTTATGCAATTCATTTATGATTAATTGCCTTGGTTAAAAATTGATTTAATGATTTTTGTTAAGCAATTGTGATTTCGTTAGATGGTACATGTTTTGGCCTAGGTTTTAGATGTTCCATGCTTTTGTTATACAATTGTTATTTTGAAAATCTACTTGTTGCTATATTTTAGAATCAAATTAAATGTTAGAATTGCATAATTATAATTATTGAATTTAATCACTTTAAAAATTGAAAAATAGTGGAATTCTAGCCTCAGTCCTCTCTCAATTTTATTATCAATTTTATTTGAGTTTTGCTATTTTTAGTCTTATAAATTAAATTTAAAAACAAATTTTCACAAGTCGTGAACGAACTTTATTTACCACAACTACAAACACATCACTTGACATACCAACTCCCGTGGGTTCAATCAATTGCTCTAACATACATAAAACTCTAAAACTCTAAAAGATTAATGTATATGGATCACGCTCACACACAAGCGCCGATTTCGGTCCAAATTCAAATTTTATACATCTCCCAACCAGCATAGTTGGGCAACCCAAATATCTTTCCAAAAGAAAGTATATGTTTATATAGTTCATAGTTTGTGAGATTGTAAGGATACATGAATTACAAAAGCTTCTACTAGCAATTCGATATGAATCAGAATCAAGACACCAACCCTTAAAACAAAATTTATCTTGTTGATGAAGTTTCAACGATAGATATTAGTATGATCCCCAGTAGAGTTAGTTTAACCATCTAGCTATCTTCTTGTTAAAATACTCACACTTGTATAGTAACTCTGGTGAGGCAATTGTCGACCTATGAATATAGTACATGAACGAGTTTGATGACATTCAATTTGCCTAATTTCCACAAAATTTCAGAATTAACTGTTTTTTCAAATATATACCTTAAAATCGTGTAAACTATGACTAGTGGAAACACACTAAAGTTAAAATTATTAAATCTTCATTTATAACAAAGTCAAAAGTCGTAAACGTACCTATTTATGATATTCATTTACATGGTAGAGATAGCAGAAAACCATATTTTTACCTCCATATGGAAATATGCTAGAATGGAGTTTACTTACCTCTAGAAACCTCGAACCAGTCGTATCTCAAGTATTGAATGATTGTTGAAGATTTGTAGGTTAACAAGATGGTCTCAAAACCTCATCTAAGTAGTTTTGAAACCCTTATTACATAATTAGTTATGTAACTAGAGTACATAAGAGATTTTGGTCTTGTGTTATTATGTTACTGTATGAGTTTTACAACTAAAACACCTGATAAAAAGTATTGTTTAAGGAAATTTCTCGTTTTTTGCAAGGTTTTCCTAATTAGCGTATGAATTCGAATGTTAAAGGTTATTTAGGGTTTCTGTTTATAAAGAGAGTACTTGAAAGACAAGCTTATGACCTATATAAATAGGATGAATCCTTAAGAAGAGAGATCATCTTACAATTGTATTTAGCTAAGTTGAGAAATCGATTTTAATGGAGATATGAAGTTTTGTTTTCGGAGAGTTATTTTGAGCGTTTATGATGAACATACTATTTTCCATAGTTTGTTAATTGTTTCATCAATCTTTGAGTGTTTAATACTCTGAGAGAAGTTTTATAATATAATAAAGAGTTGATTGTAGTCTTGTGGACATAAATAAATTGTCAAACTACGTTAAATCTCGTGTATTTGTTTTATCGATTTATATTTAGTGTGCATCTTATTATTTATTTATTTATACTTTTTTATTGATCCAAAGAGCTGGTGTATTGTAGGATCAATCTTGTAATTCCAATATTAATCCCTTGGCATGAGTTATCCAACTGCTCACTTTCAACAAATATAGTCAAATAAATCTCACATTTGGATGTATGCTTTGGTATGATGAACAATAGGTTCATTCATCAACGATCTCTATAAAAAGGTATCATTTTGTAACTACCAAGGCAATACATAATCTTAATTTATATGATTAAGCATGTCAGTACCTTATGACATAATAAATTAGGCTTGACATGATATGTATTTGTGTATCAATGTCAACCTGTGTATTCATGTCTATATAAAATATTAATAAACACAATAAAATGTAACCAAAAGCATAATACATTTACTATTAAAAAATTAAAATTATGAAAGAACCTCTTTATCCTAATATATTTATATACTGCAGTTGTACGAGATATGAGTCTCCTCTACGTCGTCCTTATCCTAATAGATTTATATATAAGGATGTTGTTTAATGTTCCAAGTGTTGTCCCCGACATTTAAAAAGTAATTATATTCAGATGTACACTTTAATTTATCTATTTTACTATTCTAATCAACGTCTCATTAAAGAGTTTTTTCTTTTAAATCCAGTTCCAACCACTCGACTATAATTTTGTGATTATTGGTTTTTGAGTTTCAATTTTGATTGATTATCTTCTTCAAAATTCAATTTAAAGTTTGATAAGAACAACATATTCTGGAAAAGCTTGGTTTATTTGATTTAGGGATACCCAAATACACAATTCCATTCTTACCATACAAAATTTTATTCTAACTAGCTAAGGAGACTGAAACATTATATTTCACATTATCAACCTGAATATAAATTAATATATTATTTTCAATGATGAATATAAACGCCGTTCTAAATATTCTTATTAAAATTATAATTCCTTTAACCAAGTAATTTAGGGTTTGTGCGTAGTTTAATCTGGTTTGGTTTTTTGTTAAACCTAAAAACCAAACTACTGTTGCTCTATATCTAACCAAACAAAACCATCATCCGTTTGTTATTTAGATTTTTACCAGTTTTTTTTTTTCTTCATTTTTCTTTATAGATTTTTTTATAGCATTTCTAAATAAGCTAAACATTGAGACCTCTTATACCTTGAAAAGTTAATTTTCGAGTCACGATAAAGTTTGACATCCCAATTTTAAGATGCTTTTTTGAAATAAAAAGGTTAATTTTTTATAACGCGAAATACATTTACTTCTGACTTTAGGAATTGACTTCTGCTTTCAGAGAAACATAAATATTCTTACTTTTAGGTATTCAAATAGTAGGAATTACTAGTTAATCCTATCTAGAGGACCCATTTAATGGCTAGTCCAACCATAGAAGATGGTTTAATCGGTAGTCCGAAAATATATTTTTGGACCAAAAACATTAATATTAGGTCCATTACACGTGCAAGATTTATTATGTTTTTTTATAAATGCCCAAAACAAACTTACGTCTATATTTAGACAAAGTATTACAAAGGATTTCATTTTCTTCAGTTCTATATGCCCTGATTAATAGCAGACCCGATCTGTCTGTTCGCCCCATAGATCCAGTTAATGCATGTTGATGATAAACCAACATTGATGAGTTCCTTAAACCCAATTGTTTTGCCTTCTCCAACAACTCTTCTTCTTCTTCTTCTTCTTCTTCTTCTTCTTCTTCTTCTTCTTCTTCTTCTTC
>JAJJMC010019875.1:0-17987 GCA_023531435.1 Papaver californicum | reverse complement strand
TCTTCTTCTTCTTCTTCTTCTTCTTCTTCTTCTTCTTCTTCTTCTTCATCTTTTTTTTCTTTTCCTCCTTAAATCATCTCTGTAAATGGATACAATTTCATCAACTTCCAAGGTTTTGTCGGAATTACTGGTAAGTTTGTCTAATTGATGATTCTAATTTCACAATCTGGATACTGATTCTGAGGATTAGTGGAAATTATGATGATTTTTCGATTATGAAAAATTGATTCGTTACTGAAGTGATGGTTTTAGGTTTTTTTTTCTTTACAGACAGAATTCATGGTGGATTTGAAATTTGAGGGTCTTGTTAAGGCTGATGGTAAGTACGTAGGTTTGAGTTTATGATTATACGTTTATTAAGGGAGATGTTTGTAATGATGATTGAATTTGTGGGTTTTGTTTGTCTCAGGAGTGAAAGGAGTTGAGGTTGATTTGATTAATCAAGTTGTTAGAGTTCTTGGTTCTTCTCCTAAGAAGATGTCTGTTGCGTTGGAAGAGACGGGAAAGAAAGCTAGATTAATTGGTCAAGGAAGCCCTGAAGGTTAGTGGTGATTTTTTATTTTAGTTTTATGGAATTAGGGTTCAGTTATTTCTTAACAGCATTCCAGGTTGCAGTTATTATTTATCAATTGATGTCATGGACTTCAGGTGTTGTTTATGTTGGTCATCTGAGAGGAAATTGCTTAACAGCAACTTCTAAAGTGATTTAGGATCCTCTGCAATTTCTAACATAAGTTGAGACTATTTGGTATGATTATTCATTTTCATACTGGTTCTATCAAGTAATTATATTTTAAGAAATATTTACTTGTAAGCAATGTTATTCCTTGACATTTGAGGAAATAGGGTCTTATGCTTGGTAGAGTGTGGAGTTCTACTGTCTTAAAGACATAATAGTGCAGTGTCTCGAATAATTGTTAGATTATCATAGGCGGGTGTCTATCTACTAGGTTTTCACTCGGTACATATCAATATCTACTAGGTTTTCGCTCAGTGCATATCGATATCTACTAGGTGTTCGCTCAGTGCATATCGATATCTACTAGAATTTTCATAAAATTTTCAGGTTGATTTTTATTTTATATGTGACTTTATATGATGTGGAATGACTATTTTGATTTCTTTGTTTATTTGATGTTCATTTTTTGTTTACAGCTGCATCAGTACATATTTGCTTGTACTGTTTTTATCTATGTTTTTTTGTTGTGCATACATAGGTGATCTGTCATTGAGGTCATACTGTAAAACAATGAATATCATTTTGGTTTCTTGATGCTCCATTTTTATCATTTACAGTAGGGGGTCGAGGGGGCAGCGCCCCCTCGTTATCATTTATTTCAGTTTATTTGTGTATCCATCAACTTCCAAGGTTTTGTCGAAATTACTGGTGAGTTAATATGTTGTGACTAAATACTTCGTAGATGATTAGGTTGTGTTTTTGTGCTGCCGGATCTCTATTTATGCAAAATGTTTGAAGAAGATTTGAATATGCAAAGCCATAAGTATCTTGAGCATCGATACAATAAGGTATATATATTAAACCTTGGGATTATGTTAAATTTGTTGAATTCCCAACTACGTCTATTTATTTATTGATGTTCTTGATACTGATTATGTATTTTGTAGTGGTTTGTTGTTCATTTGTGTTACTGTCATTAGAAGATAATGCGTTACTAGGTGTTGATGGATTTGAATTTGGCAATGAACAAGATTCTTCATTGGAATTTATTGTTGTTTTTGATAAAAGAATCAACACAACTATCTTAACTTCTCAAGTCCTTAGATACGTGACCCTCCAAGATGGTACAGGTAACAACCATCACAAGTTCAGTTGTTTATCAAATTTCAGGTTAATTATTCTTTGATATTGGTGTAAACAATGTAATCCATTTTTGGTGTGATCTGTGTGTAGATCTTTGTTGAGGAATCCTCTTGAATATGAGCATATTTGATCATGGAAAAGAATTGGTAACTATATTCTCTCTTATTGTGTAAATTGCAGCTTTTCTTTATCCCAAACCATCATTCTCAGTATATTTGGAAAATGATAGCGATAAATAAAGCAGGTTGTAGAACTAGCCAAATCTTTCTTGTGGGTTCCTTTCTTTCCTGTATATTTGGAAGACACGCTCTTTCATGTCCTCTTGTTGTTCTCCGAACACCATTGCATGTGGTACCTGTTATGGAGCAAACAAACTCTCAAGTGACTGGCTTTATTACTCAGGTAATTTTGGTTTTACTTTAGATGTATATTGTCTATTTCCCATATTTGTTGGAGAAATTTGAACTGAAATTGTGATTTTAGACTGCAGTCATTCAAGTACTTCTTCAATCTAGTGGATTAAAATGGTTTGACCGAATTGCAGATAAATCTCTCTCTGAATTTTGGTACATACATATAACTTGTAATGGAGCACACGATTACCCGGTAATGACTCTGGTCATGTTACATCAAATCTTCCAGGAACATGATTATGTTTATCAACTTCTTTTCAGGTTTGAAAATTATGGGAGTCTTGTTTGTGTATATGGAGACCAGAGTATTGCAGATACATTTCATAATAAAGCAGATATGATTCCAGCTATCGATCGAAAAACTAGCAAGTTGATTGGTTGTGTGAGGATGAGTGATATCCATCTCTTGGCGAAAGATAAAATCTTCCAGGACAGAAAGTAAATTCACATTCATTCCTTTATTTATTCAGCGTCTTACGACTGCTAACATGCATTTCAGAAAATAGGAAACTAAAATTATGTTTGAAGTTCTATTCAAAAGTAGATAATACAACATATTTTCCAGAATGTATATATCACAGACGGAATAACGTTACCATGAAGCAATTGCAGGAATATGACAGTAAAAGAGTTTATCAGCTCCGATACAAGAAAAGCTGAGACATATTCTGATTCTAAGGTGGATAGTGATGTTTGTGCATTTTTCACAGCTGGGATGCTCCGCCTTGTGGTCGTGTCGTAATCAACCAAAATATTCCAGTTCTTACTCTCTAAAATAGAATGAAGTATAGGGATAAAAACAAGTTCGTTCCCACAAGGAGGCAGCAATTTATGCTAATTTTCAGTCACGTAAATAGCAACAAGGGGGGATTTTCGTAATGATTTAAGCTAAATTAAACTAAGGTAATACGCAAGTAATAGAGATGTGTATCAGGGAGAAAAAGCATTGGTTAGAGATTTCATCTTCTGTTATCCAACATGTTATCAATCAAAGCATACTCAACATTCATGCATTAGTAATACCAAGAACCCTAAAGTAGCCAGTTATCTCGTCTACTTCGGCAAAACTCCTAATATCATCAAAGAATGAGTACCTCCACCCTTTGAATTCTTAGCACCGGATAACCTGAGTGAGTACCTCCACTCGAGTTTAACCCAATGATAGCTATGGTCTTTGTGAGTTGAGGTTAATCTAAATAACCCGGCGCAATTCGCCACTCGGATTTAATTTAGGTCAAGCTTCTACACATATTCGCATGGCAATTTTAAGTATTGTTAACAAATATGCTATACTACTTGTAACCGGAGTCCCTCGACAGAATCGACTCTCAGAACTCCAGTCTAGTTATACAATGCTCATTCACTTGATTCTAGACTCAAACAAATCAGCAATCAATCATATATCATTATACTTAGTAGAACATGAACGATATTAAGAACAACATGAAATTATGAGATATGCGTCATTCAATTAATAAACATGTTTTCAAACTTCAGATTACATCCCTAACCAATAAAGAAGGGTTTAGCTCATCATGGGTTTCTCAAAACCCATGAAAATCAATAAAGAAATAGATACAATCAAACCCGGAAGAATTGCGAAGAATTGTTGCTCCGAAGTGCAGCTGCCGAAGTAGCCAGCAGCACCAAGTTACGCCTCTTCTCTTCTTTCTTCTTGCTGTGTTCTTTTCTTTTGCTGTCCGTGTTATTGTATTTGTTTCACCAAGTATCTCCTGTATACTTAATGTGTTTTTGTGATGTCCTATCCAGCAGCAAACTCTCTAGCCTCACGTGAGTTTCCTCTTAGCCGTCAAACTTGTTCGGCTGCCTCTTGTGTAGCCCAATTGTGTAGCCAACTTGTATAGCCAACTTGAATACGTGAACATCACCCCCAAATATCCCTTGGGTCTCCTATATATGCTATAGCTACCTCTCCAAAAGGCTTGCCACTAGAAAGGCCTGATTTCTTTCTATAGAACTTGAGTTAGCCACTTTCACAATCCTAGTAGAACTAGGAAATGTGCTAAGTTTCCTTATTCCACTCCAACAAGATATATCAACTCCAAACTCTTTCCTAATCCCATATGACTTCCCCAAGCTAGCTACTACTCCACCAAGGCTAGCCACTAGCCCATCAAACCACTCTAGCACCTCCAACTCGTCACTTAGCACATTAGCACATACGGTTCAGCCAACTTAGCGCCTGGGCGCTAGCAGCGCAAGCTAGTTTGCCACCATGTGGCTTTGCCCATAACTTCCTCATACGAAGTCGGAATGACCTCATTCTTTCACCGTTGGCTTCGTAATTCAATTTCCTACACTGTGGAGGGTAAAAGGCCTAAATTCAGCATAGTTTTACTGGCTCCTCGGTAATTCTTCTCATACAGCTCCATTCTGCGGGTTTCTGAACTGTAACTGAAAAGACAACTAAACTTCGAAAGTAATCAAAATACCTAATAATTCACTCAAATATAGCAAATAAGGATCAGGAAAAAACTACTTAAAATGTATGATTTATG
Organism: Papaver californicum; assembly: GCA_023531435.1. Lineage (NCBI taxonomy): Eukaryota > Viridiplantae > Streptophyta > Magnoliopsida > Ranunculales > Papaveraceae > Papaver > Papaver californicum. The sequence continues at coordinate 13,233 of JAJJMC010019875.1, read as the reverse complement.
CACCTATCACCTTGACAACAAAATTCTTCCGAGAATAGACTCTCCAGCAACCAACAAGAAAACTGACATGCTGAAGCAAGCCATGAAAGTGTTGGTAGATTCGAAAAGCAACCACAACTTCCTAGTGGATGAGAGTTCACACGTAACTGGTATGGTGGCGTTAAGAGATATCATCATTCAGTTCTCCCCACCATCCGTAGACTCGACAATAAATAGAGCTTTATTTTTTCAATCTGCTTTGGAGCAGTTTGGGTGTCATGTAGAGAATGTAAAAATTGTTCGAGACACTTAATTATGCCTTTTTAAAGACATAAGATCATATTTTTAAAGTCTACCTACTATCTAATACACAAGCAAGGGATGTGTGTTTTGGTAATGGTTGTTCTACTTTATCTTCTTTATGTGTGTATTATAGGATATGTATTAAGTATTAGGAGATATGTATTGTTTGATATATACAAAGTAATAGGAGATACGTACTGCAGGATATGTACTGAGTATTAGGAGATATGTATTGTATGATATGTAGTGAGTATTAGGAGATATGTATTGTGTGATATGTAGTGAGTATTAGGAGATATGTACTGTAAGATATGTATTGAATCTGTGGTTGAGTGTTATTGACCATTTACGGGCCGAGGGGGCGCCCCCTCGTTATTAGTAATTTTTATTGCCAACATCTTTTTTTAGTTAGTAATCTGTGGTTGAGGCAAAAAAATAATTAAAAAAAATAAACACAAACATAACAATGCTATTGTGAAAACACAGTAACTTACTTCAATACGTTCAACAAGTCTAATTAATATCTAATAACATATCTATTATCAGACTACTTTAGTACATGCAATATTTATTGTCAGACTACTACAATACATATCAATATGTATTGTCAGAATACTACAGTACATATCAATATCTACTGTAAGGCTAGGTCAGCGATACAGTCAGTTACGTATCAATATCTACTGTATTGTTTTGTCTAAAATCATCATATTGTTCAAGCATCAGAAATCATCATAAACTAACTTTCTACTCAGTACATATTGATATATGTTGTATATAATACATACCACATCTGTAAATTTTTTTTGGCATAGCATAAACTATACGTAATGATATGTACTGCATCAACGAATCATTTTTTCCCTAAGTACATATCAGTATATAGTGTAGTATCATAGATAAACTAGGTGTGTGACGGGGAGTGATGTGTATTTAGACATAAACTAGCTTTTGTACCCAGCACATATTGATATGTACCACATCAATGAATCATTTTTTCCCTAAGTACATATATATTTGTACTATAGGATCATATTCAAATACATGCCGATATGTATTGTCGGATTATATTTAAACATAAACTAGGAATTTATACAATACATATCGATATATACCGCGCCAGTGAAACACTTTTTTCCCCAAATACATTAGTCTGCTAGGTGCTAGCTGTTTCTATTTGATTTCTCATTTACATTTTTTATAACATGCATTTTATTACTAAATCATTAAAATAGAATAAGCTATAATAATATGAAAGATCAATAGATGAATATGTTTCAGCCAAATATATTTGATCATACTCAACATTATCCCCTGGATATGATATCGGACAACGACCTGGCGAGGATTAGTAGTACGGTTGATGAGTTCGATAGTAAATCTAGAAGTGAGTACCTGGAAGGTGGCTCGGGTGATGACCAAGCTGATCCAACAACTCAACGTGCGAAAAAGAAACGTTATCATCGTCATACCCAACATCAAATTCAAGAAATGGAAGCGTAAGCTCTCTTTCTCACTCTCTTCCTTCTTTAACATCAACATCAATGGTTTTCTTTACATTCGTTAATGATATTACTGGATCTAGGTAGTTTCTCATTTTTGGTTGATGATTTTAATAGTTTTGGTTGATGGTTTCATTGATATCGTTATGCCAAAATCTTGCCCTAGATTTCAGGTTTGAGGTAGCTAAAACTGAAAATTCAGTTATAAGAAACTAAAAAGTGGAGAAGATAAAGTACATGGATAGTTCACACGTGATGGGTATAACTATAATTGGTAGTTTTTAAAACGTTTTTGGACTAATGGTTAAAGTGATTTTCCCGGATGGACTAATGGTTAACACGGTCCGGATTTTTGGACCATCTAGCAAAAAAAAATCCATTCAAATGTGTGCTTAGTTGATAACCAGTCCATGTACAACCTTGTGGTTACATCCATGTGTGACGCATGCGGGTGTTTTATTTTTTGTTTATATGGTAAAGCTGGACGAGCTATGCTGAATAGATCCGATCAGCTAAGGAAATCACGGTAATAAACAAGAGGCAGACTCCAAAGACCAAGACTACAGATCAAACCCGATCAGACATTTCATACCTAAAATAACTCCCAACACTTGCGAGCTGCGACAGACGAGGAAGAGGATTTCTCTGCTATGCGTTAGAATTTCATTTCTATTCTCTAGACAAAAAGTTCCACACTCAATAATTCCATTTTTCATAAATAAAATCCCATTCCTTTTCCTGATTTCCCCCCTTCCGAAAAATGTCAGCTCAACTCTCCTTCCCTTCCGGAGGAAACAACAACAGCAAATGGAGAAAGAGAAAAAGAGACACCACCACCACCACCACCAACAACAACAATACTCCTAACACCAAGAAATACAGACAACAACAGCAACAATCACTTCAAGAAGAGGACGATGAAGATGAAGAAGACATCAACGAAGACGATGAAGAAGAAATTGAACCAGAAATCGAAGAAGATGAAGATTTACAACCAATTCCTTCTGTAACACCACCAATTGTTCAAAACCCAAAAGAAGAGGTTCTTTCAGATGGTGGCGTAAGAATATCAGATTTCCCTATTGTTATACAACATACTGTAAACCGTTTTCATTCTTCTGTTCTTTCAATTGTTTCTGCTGAGCGTCAAGCTCAATTTCCTAATAACCAAAACCCTAACCCTAATTTCTTCTTGATTGAGAATATATCTCATGGGCAACTTCAGGCTTTGTCATCTGTTCCAGCTGATAATCTTTCTTTCGCTACTACATCTGATCTTAATGACCGATCTGATGCTGCTTCTTCCTATGTTTGCACACCTCCTGCTATTATGGAAGGTCGAGGTGTTGTTAAGCGATTCGATGGAAACAATAATGGGCGAGCACTCGTCGTCCCTATGCACGCTGGTTCGTCTTTTTTCTCTCTCTCTCTCTCTCTCTGTCTCTCTCACTATTTTGCCCTAATTATGTAATAATGTGTGATTTTAGTTGTGGAGTTCAGTTCAAAGTTTCGATATTTGACTATTAGAAAACAAATCTTTTGGCCTTAGAAATTTAACAAACTAGAATGGTAATGTTAGGAAATGAGGTCACCTTAACCTTCAAGTTTTGGCAATGTAGTAGTGGTAGTAGATTCAGTTAGTAGGTTTTGATTTTGTTAATTACATACAGATTGGTTTTCCACAAACACGGTGCACAGATTGGAAAGGCAAGTGGTTCCATATTTTTTCTCTGGAAAGTCTGGTGATCATACACCGGAAAAGTACATGGATTGCCGCAATCGAGTTGTTGCTAAATATATGGAGAATCCAGAGACGAGACTTTGGACAGGAGATTGCCAAAATTTGGTTGATGGTATTGATGTTCACGACTTGAATCGAATTGTTCGATTTCTGGATCATTGGGGAATAATTAATTACAGTGCACCTGCACCAAATCGTGACCCTAGGATTGGTGGGCCATTTTTAAGGGAGGAATCAAATGGGGAAATTCACATACCATCGCCTGCATTGAGGTCGATTTATAGTTTGATTCACTTTGACAAGCCCAAGAGTAGGATCAGACCTACTGATATATGCCCTATGTTGTCGTATGGTGGTGGTGATGAGGTAGCTGACTTGGACCAGAGAATCCGGGAGAAATTAACAGAAAACCATTGCCATTACTGCTCTCAGCCATTGCCCCGTGTTTACTATCAGTCACAGAAGGAAGTAAGTACGTCCTTGTCTTTTGACTTTATTGTTTTTGTCTCTGTTTCATATCTTGTTGTATTTATTTATGCTGATAAGCCAAAGTCTTGACATTTTGTTGAAGGCTGCTTTAGGTGGTAAAGGAAAATTCTTCACAAGTAGAAGGCTGCTTTATGACTGTTTGATAGCAGAAATATTTTGTTTAGGTTTAGGGATATAGTGATTAGCAATCAGATTTAGATTCTAAAATTATGCTGCCACAGGTTGTGGTTTGTAGAAGTCGTGATATGATATCCCCAATATAGATAACTGTTTCATTAAGAAAACTTGTTCTCCAGTTCTTGATTTGATAAACGTTCCATGACGGAATGTGGGAGCCCATTGTTTCTGCTGAGTTTAGTTGACCAAAATACTGTCTCCCACAATCTCCTTACTTGGATGACTTTATGTTGAATCTTGATTGTGGCATTTATTAGACGCATTTTTCTTGTTGCTTATGAACTTACTGGTTATCACACATGAAACCATGGTTTAGACTTCATTTAGAAAAATAGAAGTAATTAATTTGAGATAATTCTGTTGATTTTGATTGCAACTGTTGTGTTCATTTATGTTGCACCTTGTTCACACTCATCTGAGCAATAACATTCTGATGGACAGAGTGATATACTGCTTTGCTCTGACTGCTTCCATGAAGGGAGATTTGTCGTTGGGCACTCGAGCATAGATTTTATGAAGGTGGATTCTGCAAAAGCTTTGTGTGATCTTGATGAGGATAGTTGGACTGACCAGGAAACACTATTGTTGCTTGAGGCAGTTGAGGTCTACCATGATAATTGGAATGACATTGCAGAGCATGTAGGCACCAAGTCCAAGGCCCAGTGCATTCTTCATTTTGTTCGTCTCCCGATGGAGGATGGCGTTTTAGAAAATATTGAAGTTCCGAGTAAGTTGGTCTCATCCAACACGCCAAATATAAAAGACGGGGGAACACCATATCCAAGATCTAATGGAGATTCTGCAAGTATGTTATCCTTTCCTGTAAGAAGGGCACACCTTTGTCATGTTTACAGTCTTAAGGTTCTTGTTGGTCATTTGGATCTAACTAGGAGGTTGCTTTATTTTACATCGTATTTCCCACAGAACTTTGTCTCCAAGATCATGATTCTGAAAGCAGGCTTCCGTTTGCAAATTCTAGGAATCCAGTCATGGCTCTTGTAAGTTAAAACTCTAAGTTTTCTTCATAGTTGCAGTTTGTTGTGTCCCTCCTCTTTTACGTTAAGGCTAAACTGTTCTATCCTCGGTTGTTAAGTTTTATATCTTAATCTGGTATCTTACTCTTCATTTTTTTGAAGTTTTTGATATGAATTTGTGTCGAGGTTCTTACTTTTTGCTTATGTGAATAAATGGTTTTGGAGAAACCACATCAAATATTTTGCTTAAAAAAACAATCTTATATTCTTACGAAGGCTTTTTAGATTTTTTGATGACTTGTATACATCTAAATCACGGATGAAGTTGTGTGGTTGCTGCTTTATGATTTGTTTGCGTTCTGCAGAAGTTTATTTCTATACCTTTAAGCAAGTTATCAATGTCTGATTGATGGAATCTCTAGGTTGCCTTTCTGGCCTCTGCAGTAGGGCCAAGAGTTGCGGCAGCCTGTGCACATGCATCATTAGCAGAATTGTCCAAGGAGGAAAACCAGCTAGTTGCTTCTGGTAACAAGATACAAACAGATGGCTCTGGAGATAGGTGTGACTGTGCAATCCATAATTGGCTCTAATTATATTTTTGTTTTACTGGTACAAATGTTGTCTAGTGATTGATTCTGTTCAAAGGTATTTTGAATAACCTTTTTGCTGCAACGATTTGTATATTCAAACACTTGTCTTGTTTCTACACTGTAGAAGGGTTTGAAGCACAGGGAGGCCTTTCCTTATTTTAGATATTTTCATTGGCATAGAGATGTCTGTTAGAGCCCCTTAACTTGGATGTGATCTCTTTATTTATTTGTCAATTTGCTACATTTGTAGGATAAGTACAGAGAGTATGTGGAGTAGAGAAGGTGGACATCATGGATCACCCACAAGCTTAAGCCACCAAAAAGGTTGGTGTTTATAGCTGCATTTGGTTATTTCCTTAGTTATTTTATAGGGATTATGAGCCTTAGTATTCCACCTGACAAGGAGATTAATTGATACAAGTGTTTCTGTTTGTCCATTGAAATGGGATGTTCTTAGGCATTTGAAATTGAGTTTTACTGATTTGCAGAAAACCAGGCTGTACACGATGGAAGTAATGCTCTTTCCTCTGCTCCTTTGTCCACTGAAAGTGTAAAAGTTGCTGCAAAAGTTGGCCTAGCTGCAGCTGCAATGAAAGCAAAACTGTTTGCAGATCATGAGGAGCGCGAAATACAAAGAATGGCAGCCAGTATAATTAATCATCAGGTAAAGTAGTTTGGTTTTCTTATATTTGATTCTCAGCTTCTTTGGTGGAAATGCTTGACGGAAGTCTTTGCTTGAATCGGCGTTACTACCCGGACCCGATGAAAAAAATGGGATCACTTCTTACACTTTCCTTTTTTGATTATTATCAAAGGAAAGGAGAAGATCCTGTTGAAGCATCTACTCGGGGGGTGGTGCAGTGCGGACGATTTCAAAGTGGACTCCCCATTCATTAGATAGCCAAAGGTTCTTTTCCTTCTTGACCTAGATACAAGAGAGGGATTCGAATCTTTATTGCGGAGTCTATAAATTATACGTCCCCTTGTTGAATCATAACCGAGCCGGATCTGGTGTATCATAAGGGATTTTCCTTTTCTATTGATTCCTACGGGTTGGATAAAAAAAAATCTAGAAACCTCTTTTCTTGGTTGTATATAACGGGTTTTTCTTGACGGAATATGAAATAAAATAAATAGGGAAAGGGTATTTTCAAAAAATGAAAGAGTCAAACTTTCTCTCTTTTTTGAGAAAAAACTAGAGAGTCCTGTAAACAACGAGACACTAGTAGTAGTTAGAAGTAAACTAACAGCAAAAGCGCCCAACTCATAATTGGCAAATTCGTAGTTTCAATTCCTGCTGGATGCACGCCAATGGGAACGTTCAATAAGTCTATTGGAATTGGGGGCAATGTCAAGTGTGTTAAGAAACTGGATTGATTCTTACTGTTAGTTCTTGTATATTTAGTTCAATTGTCTTTTTTAAATTGAAGATTTCGTTTGCACCTGACAATGACTTTCACAGTTGGGTATATAGCTACATTTACATTTTTACAAGGCTTTTCATTTTAAGCATATGACCCCCTTCACCTAGAATTCAAATAAATTCTAGAGAAGCCTTTTATAGTATATAGGTGGGTATTAATAATGCAATGTACTCCAAAACTGTGTATAGGCATATAGTCAGGTGTAGTTCAGCCTTAGGTGTTGGACGGTCAAACCCCTTGTTACCACATCACCCTCTCAGATAGTGGTATTTGATATTATGAGCATCCTCATTTAAGGCATGCCAATAGTCGAGTGTAGTCCAGCCTACATCACACTCTCATCTAAGTAGTATGTGGTATCTGATATTTTGCGCATCCTCATGTAAGGTCAAGGTGTGTGTGGTATGTGATGTTTTGCACTTCCTCGTTTGAGGTTTGTGCACATGATAGCATGCCCTCGTAATAACTGAACTTCTGTATCTGTGGAAAATTGAAGAAAATTTAAGGTTTGTTCATTTGTTGGCTTATCAGGAAAGAATGAAGAAATAGTTCTAGCTTATCCAATTCCATTTGAACCAATGTGTGTGGACTGAGTATCCGTTTAAGATTTCTTTCCTTGTTCCGAACTATTTTCTGTGTTTTGGTAGTTGGTGACTAACTCTTTTGCTTTATTTATGCAGCTTAAGAGGCTCGAACTGAAGTTGAAGCAGTTTGCGGAGGTGGAGACCTTGCTGATGAAAGAAGGCGAGCAAGTAGAGAAGGCAAGGCAGCGGCTAGCAGCTGAAAGGGTCCATATCATATCAACGCATTGTGTACCTGGGGGTGCCTTGAATGCCGATACTGGTACTTTACAGGGTCCAGTGGCTGGTTCTGTGGGAAATAATCTTGTTAGCAGCAGCAGACAAGTAGGTATGCCAGGTGGTCCGCCTGTGCAGACAAACATGATTCCTGGTGGATATGGGAACAATTCAGCGGTGGTTACACATCCACACATGTCATTCATGCTGCGACAGCCTATGTTTTCTTTTGGACCACGCTTACCTCTCTCTGCAATACATCCATCATCATCACTACCCTCATCTGCTGCACACCCAGCTACTACCATATACAATGCTGCTGTCCCAGCAGGCAATGCACCCCCTACTCTTGGCCATCCAATGTTAAGACCTGTCCCTAGTAATAATGCAAATGTAGGTTGACAGAATTTTTTTTATGTAAAACTAGAGAAGCTGGTTACAATGTGAGGGATATGTGATTTAACAACACCTCTTGCCTCAACTTATTTCATTTCAGCAGTATACACCAAAAGATAAAAACAAGAAGATAAGTAGACAGAAAGAAATGGTAATAAGAATCAGAAGACCTGTGTTGTGTTGCCCTATTTCCGCTCTTTGGGCCTCGTTAAACTAGCCACCCTGCTACCTGGATACATAGCAGCGTAAAAAAAATGAACGTGTGCAATCTTACTCGGTTACTCTTGCTAGAGAAATACTGGCTTTTGACCCCCGCCAAACCTCTCTCTTTACATGTGAACATAGAATGGCTTTCCTAAACCCATAGGCCATAACCTATTGTGCAAAGTAAAATAGAAATAGACGGGTTCTAGGGAAACTAAATAAATCATACAAGATATTTAAAATATTGTACGATACTTGCAATTGGATTGCATCCAACTATGATGGATCATTATTGAATTTGGAAGCAAGATATGCCATCTTCTGGAATGCTAGCTTGCAGCTTTGCAGAAAAAAAAAAGAATGCTAGCCTGCAACCAAGAAAGATTTCTTTTTCGATTCATCTCTGGAGTTGAATACCTCATTTAATAATTTTTTTTTAACCAACCCGTAGGAATCAATAGAAAAGGAAAACTGTTTCTGCTGTCAGAACGAACGATAATGCAGCAGGATCCCAGAATTTGGAAGTAGGACATACTTGAAATATGGACCGCAAAGATGATTTTTATATCATAGAATTCTTTTATTTTATTTTATTATTGATGGAAAGAACAACTCTTTTCTATTGCTAGAAGTGGTGGAACGGGGATGATATATTTCTGAGGGCGTATAACTGGTGCTGCTAGTGCCACATTAAAGTGTGTGAAGTAGAGATATCGCAGTTAGTATTGGCAGCTGTATCGTTTCGCTCATTTACCACTTGGCCTACTTAGTGTACATTGGGAGGGAATCCATGGAAAATGGATACTAACTCTTCCTTCTCTAACATCCAACTCTCATCCTATACCACGGTATCGCGGTTTGAAAAAAGTGGTTTACCAAGGAAGTAGATGTTATCCACTATCTTTGTGCACTTCCGTGTGTAAACTAATATTTTTGACACCAGTATCAGCATACTACGGTATGCCCAAAGCAGTACACCGATGACCAAACATCGCAAACACATGTTTCGAAAAACATGTGGGCAATGTGGCAATTTCGCTGCCAATGCCCTCCGGAGTTACCCGCCAGAAAAGACTATCACATTTGCCTGCCGACAAAAATCGTTGGGATCAAATATCACCGGCAGCCGGCCTGGTTGTTTCCTCTTGCCTACCCCGACAATCCATTTTCGCCAACCGATTACGCTAATCCATTTCGGCGGTGTAAATCCAGGGACATAGACCTATAAGAGCATCTGCAATCGTCGACTAAATCGACGATCAAAGATGAAAAATAATCGATAGTCGACGAAAGTGAGCCACAGACGTCGATTACATTTAGTATTTGATCGATGAAAATCACTGTTCCAGATTAAATCTGATCGTTGATCGACGACTAAAAATTATAGTCGCGCGTTACGTTATGGTGTCGTTTGTTTCCGAGCGATTCTACAAAATCCCGTTTAAAAACAAGGACGTAGAGTTGGCATTCCGCCAGTGTAAACGGGATACCTTAATTCCGCTCGTCAACACGAAACTCTGGAAGGTCGTTCTTGTCATAAGCGAGGTACCTTGAAACCGCTCCAACAATTCAAACGCGGGCGTGGTGTTAGCCCTGCGTTTACGGTTGGGCGTCATATTGTTGCCACGTCTGGAACTGGGCGAGCGGCCATGTCATCGTTGGTGGAAGGGCGAATTAATAGCCCTCCGTTCAGGTGGCCGTTTATACTTCAGTTCAAATGTTCAAAAGTTAATATTTCCGTTGAAATGTTACCGTTGTAGTTTAACGGCTATTTTTTTACCCTATATATTGGATAACAGATGAATGGCATTTTACTGAATACATTCATATTTTGTGTAAAAAATCTAAAGTTTGTTTTTATTTCTAATCGATAAGTAAAATGCCACCATCAAAACCACGAGGTCCAAATTTTTCGTCTTTTGAAGATGTTACGATGTGTAGAATTCATTTGTCAGTTTCTCAAGATTCTAGCATCGGTACCGATCAATCTGAAAGATCAATTATGGTCACGTATTTTATTCCGGATGAAAGAAGATATACCTACTATGCCAGTACGTACTTGGACCTCCCTTCAGAAACGATTTCAAATTATAAGTAAAGATGTTATTGTCTGCAAAGGAGGCTGAAGTAGAAAGGGAACATCATACTGGTTGGGGTCCTGAAAATAAGGTAACTCTCGTTTAATTATGCTTATTACAGTTGTCCATATGATTGTATATCCTTTAACAAATTCAATTGAAACACCAGTTCGCAGAAGTCCGTAGGCTTTTCAAGGAAGCCACTGGTCGAAGTTTTAAGCATGAAGATTGCTACACAGTTATGCTTGAAAATATTAAATATTCAAGAAGGTCGGCATTTGTTTTTGATTCATCACAAGCAGAGTCTGATTACGACAATGAATCTCAGAACGTACAGGACACACCAGACTTAAGTGTGGATGGTCCAAGCGCCTTTGACGACCTAGGAGATATCCCAATGACAGTAATCCGTCCAATGGGGAAAAAAGAGGTGAAACGACAAAAGACAAAAGGAAAAGCAAAATTTACCGAACAACAGGAATTGATGGAAAATATTTATAGAGAGCAACAAAGCTTCAACGCCAAATGTACGGAACAAAGAGATATGAAGATGGCACAAAGAGATGCTGAGTTTGCAGCAAAATTAGCTAATGATAAAGCAAAGTTTGAAGCTAAATTAGTTGATTCAAATGCAAAGTTTCTGGCAATACAAGCAAGGAAAGAAGCAGAAGAGGAGTTCCGTATAATGACGATGGATGTGTCACAAATGGATGCTGTATCAAGACAGTACATTGAATTGAGGAAAGGTGAAATTTTGAGGAAAAGATTAACCCAATCATAGAGGCCATAAATCAACACTACTGTCAAATTGTTTAATTAATTTTATGGATTTATTTAGAAATTTCTGTTTAGTTTAATACCAATAGATTTTTATGTTTCTAACGGGTTATAATTTATTGGATTGATTTTTTAAAATTACTTCAGAAACTAGATGAGCTCGAAAGATAAATATACCTACTAATAAGTGTAGTCCTTACAACAAATTCAGCCAAAAATCCCATAAAAATAATCATTCATCCCCAACATATGACCATTTGTGTTCGATCAAGTCATTTCTCAAACGAACCCCAGTTTGTTTATCGAATATTGCACGCCTGCAGTGGTCCTTCACCATTCTTGAAAGTTGAGAAGTGTTGTCCCTTGAAATGACACATGGAGCACCATGGCTTCGTTGTTCATAGTCATGGGGCCAGTCGCCGGGAATACGTTCATCCTCCACTATCATATTATGAAGAATAATGACGGTTTTCATGATATAGGCTAACACGTCAGGATTCCACATTCTAGCTGGTTGTTTGATAGTTGCAAATTGACTTTGTAATACACCGAACCCCCGTTCAACATCCTTTCGACAACCTTCCTGCAAAGCTGAAAATTTCTGTTTCTTTTGTGAATCAGGATGTTTTATGGTAGTCACAATAGTTGCTGTTTATGGGTATATTCCATCCCCAAGATAGTACCCCATATTATATTGATTTCCATTGACCTCAAAGTTAACTGCCTGTGCTTTACCATTGATAAGCTTTTTGAAAATATACGACCGGTTCATCACATTGTATCATTGTTTGAACCCGGCATACCAAAAAATGCATGCCAAAACCAAAGATCATGCGACACCGCTGCCTCCAAAATAATACTTTCGCTACCCTTGTAAGCGGTATAAGCACCCGATTCAGCGGAAGGGCATTTGTCCCATTTCCAATGCATGCAATCAACACTACCAAGCATACCTGGAAATCCCCTTTTTTGGTTTTCATCAAGGAGGAGTTCAACATCACGCTGAGATGGTGTCCTCAAATATTCTTTTTCGTAGAGTTGGACCATGACCCTGCAAAATCTGCGGGTTGCTTCCAAAACTGTAGTTTCCCCAATACGTAAATACTCATCGATTGCATCTGTCGCGCAACCGTACGCTAACATTCTAATAGCTGCAGTAATTTTTGTGTGGGGTGTTAAGCCTGGAACACCACAGGCATCAGTTTTTTGAACAAAATAACTATTTACCGTAACAACATCACCCAATATACGGTTGAATAACTCTCGACGCATTCTGAATCTTCTGTGAAAAACATTAGGTGGGAAAGTCGGGTTGTTGCAGAAATAGTCTCTCCATAGACCTTTAGCACCTACATCACGTTGTCTTGGTATTTTTGTACGTGTATGTGGAGGGTTCATATTTGACAACATTAAACCAGCAGTAACTGCTAGGTTATTATTGTTCGCTTCAAGTGAACTTTCATCTGATGAGTAGTAACTTGTGTTATCATCATCGTTTAATGAACCAGAAGAAGAAGAAGTATAAGAAACATAGTGAGGAAAACTAGAAGAGGAACCATAGTTGTCTATATGATTTACATAGTTTGCCATTTTGTTATGTCCTGGAATTTGTAAGGAGGAAGAGATGATGATAATACTCGGTTTGTATTGGTGGAGAAGCAAGTGTGGTTATTTATAATAAAAAAAGGAGAATGTTCAACAAAAATATTTTTTGTCAGAGATATTTTATGTATCTTGACAAGGCAATGACATGAATTGACAAGGCAATGACATGAATTGACAATACACCGACCACATTTCAA
>JAJJMC010019865.1:35612-40972 GCA_023531435.1 Papaver californicum | reverse complement strand
TTTAATTCTGGTCATTGAATCAAATGAAACTTTGATGAATAACTAATTGATTTCTTTTCTTTCAGTCATTCTTTCCCCCCCTAGTCTATTAATAACAAAACTGATTCTTCCGATGTATAAAAAAAAAATTCCAATGGCTTTTGCTACTATGACCTTCCCAACCACGATTTTTTTGAGGCATTTCATTTCACCTCGAAATAAGAAATTGTATTGATACTTGGTATCAAAAAAAAAGTAAATAAAAAACGAAAAATTGTGGGTTCCATCGTTTCTATGGTTACGGTTTAAACGGTGAGGTCCTTTCTATACACCGGAGCCTCTTACCTATTTAGTAACTTGTACAGTTCACACTCTTTGGCTCTACCCATGAATTATCCAGTAATAGGTCTTTTCACAACTAGATCTACCCATACAGTAACGGCATTTCATTATGAAGGTTGGTTAGGTAGCTGACCCTGTTAGTCCGTTTTTGCAAGAATGGGAGCATAATCTTTCTGCTTCTAAAATACCATTCCATTCCCCCGCTTAATGGATAACCATTTGCTACCAATGGGGAGTTGCTTCTCATCTCCAGTTGAGATGATTGGATTTATACCAAAGGAAACCATAAATTTCATACACAATAGAGGTCCTTTTTTCGATAGTGATATGGGGTTTTTCCATTCCTATTCATTGGTACCGATCATTGATACTGTCAAAAAAATCTCCTTTCTTTTGTTCCAGTTCATGATCTGAACGAGTCGCACATACACCCTAGTACATGTTCCTCGACGCTGAGGACATCCCCGAAGGGCGGGGGATTTTGTGACATTTCTGATTGGCTGTCTTGTATTTCTAATAAGTTGTTTAATAGTTGGCATGCTGGATCGTATACAGAATGGGCTGGTTTAGATCGATCCTAACCGGATGATTATGAATTCCTCTCGTTTCATTGAATATTTTCCCACTACCACTTTTAACCTCGGTAAGAAAATAAAATAGGAAATAACATAGCTCAGTCAATTATGGTTCGAAACGGAATGGAATCACAGATTTACGTGAAGTCCCCGGTATTTTCGACCGCTACAAGATCAACAATTCCATGAGCTTGGGCTTCTGTTGCTGACATAAAAACGTCCCTTTCCATGTCTTCGGATACAACCCATAATGGATTGCCCGTTCTTTGTACATAAACCCTTGTGAGGGTTTCGCGAAGTTTCAGCAGTTCTTCCGCTTCCAGGACAAATTCTCCTGTTTGTGCCTCGTAAAAAGAGCTAGCAGGTTGGTGGATCATTACCCTGATGATATAACATAATGAATGCTTCCTCTGTCTCAATGATAGAAAGAGACAAGAAAAAATCGAATTGAAGAACCGTACAGGCATTTTTTGCGCATTGCATACGGCTCTAGAATGGAATCTACTTTTACCTAAAGTGGAGGATCTATCAAACCCAGATCGGTAAATAATCCATTTACCACCCTTTCTTTCGGGAGAGTTAAAAAATACTATGATGGTTCCGTTGCTTTATATATTTATCTCGTCTGTAATTCAGCAATCCCAAAGTTTCTTTTTGATCCGATCAAATAGGGAAAGGATAATCTTGTGTATGTTTTTTCATTTTAATACTATTTCGTAACAGAAATATAGGAAAGAGCCCTCTGATGTGTGATGTGAAAACAAAAAAGTTTGTGACGCTGAAATCGAACCCCGATAGATAAAATCAAATCAGAAATTCCTTTTGTCTCATACTACTCTCTCGATACGGAATCTCATGTTATAAAAGAACAATGATGGTTTGCTCATATCGAACTCGAAGTGCCATGCTATTATTACTTTATTTTTCATATTTTATCTGGCGAAGGCATAGTCTTCTTTTTTCTCTCAAATAAAAAACTCATTGGCGCCAAGCGTGAGGGAATGCTAGACGTTTGGTAATTTCTCCTCCGACCAGGACGAAAGACCCCATTGAAGCGGCTAATCCCATGCATATTGTATGTACATCTGGTTGCACAAATTGCATAGTATCATACATAGCTATTCCGGGTGTTACCCACCCACCGGGGGAGTTTATAAACAAATAAACATCTTTTGTATCATCCTCTATAGTGAGATATATCATGAGACCCATAAGTTGATTTGCGATCTCGCTATCGACTTGTTGGCCTAAAAAAAGTATTCTTTCTCGATGAAGTCGGTTGATTAGGACAAAATTGTATCCCTTAGGGACCGTACACGCACCTTTAGATGCATACGGTTCAAAAAAAAAGAATCAATGTGTCGATTCCAGCCCTCTTTATTTTCCCCTTTTTTCATAGGAGGATTTTTCTAACTCCTAATGAATGAAGGGCCTTTAGTCTTCTATTTTTCAAGAAAGCAGAGCAGGGTTTTGACTCACTTACCCCTAAAAAGAGCTCACTAAATTTACCCTCATTGATATATTGTTTCATCGAAATCCAATTCCGATTACGATGTCATTTTCTTGTTCCGGAATGGGCCTCTTCAATTCGTTTAGGTTTATGCTCTACTCCGGGGAAAGATTTACCCGACCTCTATTTGCACATATAGGACAAATGATCCCAATACCGCTTCTTTTGTTTGCTAATACTTTTTTTATTCATTTTATGTCTTCCGCTTCCGCCAATCACTGGAAAAGTATGATGACTCACTCCGTCGATTGATTGGCGGTTTGAGGTCGCTGGTATAATATAGGAATTCTTTATGATACAAAAGGTAATCATACATATTTTACCGATTGGGTTTTTTTGAACGGAGCCTGGATACTTCATTTTTTTGGTCCAACCAAGCCAACCATAAATTCTTCTAATTGAAAAATGCATATTGATCCCCCAAATAAATTGCTCTAATTGCACTTCACGCTTCAAATTATTGATGGTTCAATCAATCTTTCTTGGGTGAAACAGAGGATATCTCGATCGGGGGAGAAAACGGGGAAATCCCATATGACCCAATATGTCTGACAAGTCGCACTATACGTCAACCCAAACCGAATCTTCCTCTCCAGGAATCCGAAAAGGTACTTTTGGAACACCAATAGGCATTAAATGAAAGAAAAAGGTTTTTAAGTACTAAAATTTCACTTTGATGTGGAAACGTAACAACGGGTTTTCTTTTTTTCATAATATTTATGTTTTCGGGTTTTATCCATAGATTGTAAAGTTCATCGAAGAAGATGGAATGAATAAAAAAAATTATTATGAATGAGCTGCGATGTTCAAATGATGAACAAGCATCTCTAATTCACTCATCTAAAATGGGACCCATCCCCCCATTGCGTATTGGTACTTATCGGGTATAGAATAGATTTGCTTCTCTTTGTTCCTACGAACAGAATTTTTCTGTTATTACCAACGGAATGCAATATAAATGCACCCTTGCTCCGAGATAATCCATTGAAAAGGAGAAGTCCATAGCATAAGCAGAGTCTTTTCCAATGCGATAAAGTAACATAGTATCTATTTTTCTTTGATAAAGGGGTATTTCCATGGGTTTGCCTTGGTATCGTGTTCATACCGTTGTATTGAATGATCCCGGCCGGTTACTTTCTGTCCATATAATGCATACAGCTCTAGTTTCTGGTTGGGCCGGTTCGATGGCTCTATACGAATTAGCTGTTTTTGATCCCTCTGACCCAGTTCTTGATCCAATGTGGAGACAAGGTATGTTCGTTATACCTTTCATGACTCGTTTAGGAATAACGAATTCCTGGGGTGGTTGGAGTATCACAGGAGGGACTATAACGAATCCGGGTATTTGGAGTTACGAAGGTGTGGCCGGGGCACATATTTTGTTTTCTGGCTTGTGCTTCTTGGCAGCTATCTGGCATTGGGTATATTGGGATCTAGAAATTTTCTGTGATGAACGTACAGGAAAACCTTCTTTGGATTTGCCCAAGATCTTTGGAATTCATTTATTTCTATCAGGGGTCGCTTGCTTTGGGTTTGGCGCATTTCATGTAACAGGCTTGTATGGTCCTGGAATATGGGTGTCCGATCCTTATGGACTGACTGGAAAAGTACAATCTGTAAATCCTGCGTGGGGTGTAGAAGGTTTTGATCCTTTTGTTCCGGGAGGAATAGCCTCTCATCATATTGCAGCAGGTACCTTAGGCATATTAGCGGGCCTCTTCCATCTTAGTGTCCGCCCGCCTCAACGTCTATACAAAGGATTACGTATGGGTAATATTGAAACTGTCCTTTCCAGTAGTATCGCTGCTGTCTTTTTTGCAGCTTTCGTTGTTGCTGGAACTATGTGGTATGGTTCAGCAACAACCCCGATCGAATTATTTGGTCCTACTCGTTATCAATGGGACCAAGGATATTTCCAGCAAGAAATATATCGCAGGGTTAGCGCTGGGCTAGCCGAAAATCAGAGTGTATCAGAAGCTTGGTCTAAAATTCCCGAAAAATTGGCTTTTTATGATTACATTGGTAATAATCCAGCCAAAGGGGGATTATTCCGAGCGGGTTCAATGGACAGCGGGGATGGAATAGCCGTTGGGTGGTTAGGACATCCTATCTTTAGAGATAAGGAAGGCCATGAGCTTTTTGTACGTCGCATGCCTACTTTTTTTGAAACATTTCCAGTAGTTTTGGTAGACGGAGACGGAATTGTGAGAGCCGATGTTCCTTTTCGAAGGGCAGAATCCAAGTATAGTGTCGAACAGGTAGGTGTAACTGTTGAGTTCTATGGCGGTGAACTGAATGGAGTCAGTTATAGCGATCCTGCTACCGTGAAAAAATATGCTAGACGTGCTCAATTGGGCGAGATTTTTGAATTAGATCGTGCTACTTTGAAATCCGATGGTGTTTTTCGTAGCAGTCCAAGGGGTTGGTTCACTTTTGGGCATGCCTCATTTGCTTTGCTCTTCTTTTTCGGACACATCTGGCATGGTGCTAGAACTTTGTTCAGAGATGTTTTTGCTGGTATTGACCCAGATTTGGATTCTCAAGTGGAATTTGGAGCATTCCAAAAACTTGGAGATCCAACTACAAGGAGACAGGTAGTCTGAGACAACATTGCTCCGGTTTCTTTCGACTCTATTTTCTTTTTGTGATTTAACATAACATAAGGTACTGGAGAAATCTTGATTTGAATCACCTTTTTTTCTTTGATTCTTGTCCTTTCTTTATCTTATCTGGGAGCTGATCCCAAATGAACAGGTGTGGAAGCTATAATTGTAAACCACGATCGAATCTATGGAAGCATTGGTTTATACATTCCTCTTAGTCTCGACTCTAGGGATTATTTTTTTCGCTATCTTTTTTCGAGAACCACCTAAGGTTCCGACTAAGAAATAATTTTTCATTATCTCAATTGAAGTAATGTAATGAGCCTCCCTATAGGGAGGCTCATTACATTA
>JAJJMC010019865.1:15612-30612 GCA_023531435.1 Papaver californicum | reverse complement strand
TCTTTTATCATCTCATCAATATGAGTCAGAGATATACGGATATATCCATTTCAGGTTAAAACAGATCCTTCATTTTATTTGTACGTTGGGTCCTTTTTCGAAGGATTATCCTTGTCTCTGTTTATGTCTCGGGTTGGAACAAATTACTATAATTCGTCCCCGACGGCGAATCAGTCGACATTTTTCACAAATTTTACGAACAGAGGCCCTTATTTTCATATTTGTCATTCCTTACCTTAATTCCGAATCTACTCCTTGGAAGAAAATAAGTCTCTTGGAATTTTGAACCTCGAGTTGTATCCCCACGAAAATAATGTCGAAAAAAATACACCTAATCGTTCGAATCTTTATTGCGGAGTCTATAAATTATACGTCCCCTTGTTGAATCATAACGACTTACTTCTATTTTGACTTTATCTCCTGGTAGTATCCGTATAAAACTACGTCGGATCCTTCCTGAAACATAACCTAGAATCAGATCTTCATTATCTAAGCGAACCCGGAACATGCCATTGGGAAGTGATTCAGTAATTAAACCTTCATGAATCCATTTTTGTTCTTTCATTTCAGGTAACCCCCTTGAAGTATCAACTAATGGAGGAGGAGTGATATTAGGCAACCAGTCCTTCCTCTTTTTTTTTTTTTTCGCAATATAGGAAGTTACCAATTCAATTCAGATATCAGAAAGATCACCATATATAACACAAAATTTCTCCTCCGATTCCTTCTAGCCGAGCTTCTCGGTCTGTCATTATACCTCGAGAAGTAGAAAGAATAACAATCCCCATTCCTCCTAAAATCCTAGGAATTCGTTGAGAGTTGGAATAGATTCGTAGACCGGGCCGGCTGATACGTTTTAAAATTGTTCTATATGGCCCTTTCCTATTCCTTCTATGTCGAAGGGTTGAAACCAAGAAATTTTTGTTGCTTTCTCGATGTTTTCTCACGTTTTCGATAAAGCCTTCTCGTAGAAGGATTTTCACAATGTTTTCGGTAATATTCGTAGATGCTATTCGAACCGTTCCTTTTTTATCCATGTCAGCATTTCGTATCGAAGTTATTATGTCAGCAATTGTGTCCCTACCCATGATGAACTATAATTATTGGTGCCTCCGAGTTTTAATATAATCAACATGCTCGTTATTTTTTTTATTATAAAGTTAAGGGATATACGTGATACATAATCTACAAAATTAATTTAATTCATTCCCAAGACCCTACTCTATCATATCACGGGCTTGTCTATTAGTCTTTATTCTAGATAGTATTTATAATACCTCAGGAGCTAATGATACTATTTTAGTAAAATTCAACTGTCTCAATTCCCGAGCGATCGCACCAAAAACCCGAGTTCCTTTTGGATTTCCTTCTTGATCAATGACAACTGCGGCATTGTCATCATATCGTATTATCATACCGTTGTCACGTTTAAGTTCTTTACATGTACGTACAATTACAGCTCTGATCACCTCTGATCTTTCTAGAGGCATATTGGGCACTGCTTCTTTGATTACAGCAACAATAACGTCACCAATATGAGCATATCGACGATTACTAGCTCCTATGATTCGAATACACATCAATTTTCGAGCCCCACTGTTGTCCGCTACATTTAAAAGGGTTTGAGGTTGAATCATATCATTATTTTTTATCGTTTCTTTCAATGCAAAGAAAGGGCAAAAGAAAAAAGAAATATTTTTTGTCCAGAAAAAAAGGCCTGCGGTTGTTTGTTTTTTCATCACAAAGACTCCTTTCCTTTGGTTGCACATCCCTATTCTGCAATAAGGAATTGAGTTCGTATAGGCATTTTGGACGCAGCGATTGAAATAGCTTCTCTGGCTACAATTTCTGATACTCCACCCATTTCATAAAGTATTCGACCCGGTTTAACGACAGATACCCAATATTCGGGAGATCCCTTCCCCGAGCCCATACGCGTTTCTGTAGGTCTTAATGTAACAGGTTTGTCTGGAAATATACGTACCCATATTTTTCCACCACGACGCGCATATCGTGTCATTGCTCGTCGCCCTGCTTCTATTTGTCTAGATGTGATCCAGGCCGGTTCAAGTGCCTGAAGAGCATATCTACCGAAACTAATATGATTGCCTCGGTAAGATATTCCCTTCATTCTTCCTCTATGTTGTTTACGGAATTTGGTTCTTTTGGGGTTATAGTTGATGGTTGTTTGTTATTCTCAATTCCATCTCTACTGCAGAACCGGACATGAGAGTTTCTTCTCATCCAGCTCCTCGCGAATGAAATGATTCCATAATATTACGAATATGTATTGAATTTCTAATAGACTGAATCATAGGTTTTTTGAGATCTAATCTGTCACGTAAAAATTTATATATCTTGGGTTTTATATACAACCGGAAATATACCTCTAGAATATAGAATTTTTTTTACGAATCTTTATTTTGACCTTTATTGAATCCAAAAAACTTAGCAATCCAATAAGGCCTTCGCGGGCGAATATTGACTCTTTCAATATCTGTTTAATTCGTAGGGTCAGTCCTTGACCTCTCAGAATAAATGAATAGGTTTCCTGGTTCTTTCCGCCATCCCACCTAATGAATCATTAGGATTCGTTTTCAATGGAATCTTCTGCAGTCATAGGTTCCGTCGTTCCCATCACTTCTTGGTTAATGGCTAGGCCTGAACTCTGCAACGGAGCTCCTAATTCAATTTGTTGTTCCTGAGTCAATCTACTCAGTCTTTATTGACTCGAAGCTCTCTTTTATTTGTATTTCTTTTTCCTATGAACCGGATTCATTTAATGATTAATTATGATTATGGCCGAATCCATATTGATGCTTTATTACACTGCCTTTGTATGAGATTATTCATAGACCATACATATTGGAATCATATATCATTGATATTCTCCTTCTCTCTTTCTCTCCCCCTTCCATTTATCCACATCCTTTTTTTTGTTTCACATCACAATCCACGATCAGATTGGTTTTTCTTTTATGTATATGTAATATAAAAAAGATTTCAGTTGCTACAACGATATGATCAATACATCATATAGTGACTGTTTCTTTGGATCCCGATAATACGAAGCAATGAGCTGGTTATTAGTTACATAGTTCTTAGTTCAGACTTTGGGGCCGTCCTTTCCTTTTTTAATCTAATCTAAACTAAAAAAACCGACGAGTCACACACTAAGCATAGCAATTATACCAAAGGGTCAATCTAATTTTTATTTAACCCTATAGAATTAGAAGATTTGAAATTAATCATTTTAGATTAAAGAGAAAAAAATGAAAGGTTTTTTTTGTCCAGTGCTAGATAGAAAAGTAAAAGAAGAGATCTTTGATTATTTCTCGTCTGCAAATATCCAAATTTTTATGCCTAATACCCCATAAATAGTCCGAACTGTATACGAACAATAATCAATTTTAGCTCGAATGGTTTGTAGGGGAACCCTGCCTTCTCTGATCCATTCGACACGCGCAATTTCTTTTCCGTCGATACGTCCTGCAATTTGTACTTGAATTCCTTTTGTATCTGCTTGCTCAGTTAATTCAATAGCTTTTTTCATTGCCTTTCGAAATGAAACTCTATTTTTTAATTGCCCAGCTATAAATTCGGCAAGAATATTAGGGTCTCCATAGGGTTTTGCAATTCTTGTAATAGCAATGTTGAGTTTTCGGTTCACAGAATTAAAACCTTTTTGTACATTGATCTGTAATTCTTCAATTCCTCTCGGTTTACCCTCTATTAACCATTTTGGAAATCCCATATAGATTATGACCTGGACCAGGTCGATTCTTTTTTGAATCTCTATACGCGCAATTCCCTCTACACCCGAAGATATTCTCATATTTTTTTGTACATAATTCTTGATACAATCCCGTATTTTTTGATCTTCCTGTAGACCCTCAGAATAACTTTTTGGTTGTGCAAACCAAAGGGAATGGTGCTTTTGGGTTGTACCAAGTCTAAAACCAAGTGGATTTATTTTTTGTCCCATACACCCTCGCTTTCTTCATTAGCCCATTTTAGTCTTTCGTGCTCTACCATACATAGATACCTCTCTCTAACATCCGTATATTTATCTATATATACATATCCCGTTTTTCTTAACCATATGAAATAGTCTTGATCTTTAGATATATCTTTCAATACAATAGTTATATGACAGGTGGGTCTTTTGATCGGATAACTACGTCCTCGAGCTCGAGGCTTTAACTTTTTCACAATAGTACCCTCGTTGACTTCGGCTTGACTAATGATTAAATCTGTTTCCTTGAAACCCATATTGTGACTAGCATTTGCTGCTGCTGAATAAACCAATTTAAAAATAGGATAACATGCTCGATAAGGCATGAGTTCTAGTATCATAAGTGTTTCCTCGTAGGAACGCCCACGAATCTGATCGATTACTCTTCGTGCTTTGTGAGCAGACATACATATATGTTGACCTAAAGCGGATACTTCCACATCTGGGTCCCTCTTTATCATAAGGTTAACCTCCCACTAATGAACGACGAGCACCCATATTAACTTTATTATTATTAACATTAACGACGAGATTTATTATCGCTTCTCGCATGTCCCCGGAAATTTAGAGTAGGTGCAAATTCTCCCAATTTGTGACCCACCATACGATCTGTTATATAAATAGGCAGATGGTCTTTTCCATTATGAATAGCAATTGTATGGCCGATCATTGTGGGTATAATGGTAGATGCCCGGGACCAAGTTACTATTATTTCTTTTTCCCCCCTGATGTTGAGCTTTTCAATTTTTGCTAATAAATGATTAGCAACAAAAGGATTTTTTTTTAGTGAACGTGTCACAGCTAATTACTCCTATCTTTTTTTCTTTTGTAAAGACGAAGAAACATATTCTCGATTTTCTCTCCTATTTAGTACGTCGACGAAGAATCAAACTATCACTATATTTATTCCTTTTTCTACTTCTTCTTCCAAGCGCAGGATAACCCCAAGGGGTTGTGGGTTGTTTTCTACCAATTGGGGCCCTTCCTTCACCACCCCCATGGGGATGGTCTACAGGGTTCATAACTACCCCTCTTACTACAGGACGCTTACCTAGCCAACGCTTAGATCCGGCTCTACCCAAACTTTTCTGGTTCACCCCAACATTACCCACTTGTCCGACTGTTGCTGAGCAGTTTTTGGATATCAAACGGACCTCCCCAGACGGTAATTTTAATGTGGCCGATTTACCCTCTTTTGCAATCAGTTTCGCTACAGCACCCGCTGCTCTAGCTAATTGTCCACCCTTTCCAAGTGTGATTTCTATGTTATGTATGGCCGTGCCTAAGGGCATATCGGTTGAAGTAGATTCTTCTTTTTGATCAATCAAAACCCCTTCCCAAACTGTACAAGCTTCTTCCAAAGCATACGGCTTTCTGGATGTATATAATGATATCTAGACAGATGGATCTTATATGAATCGTATGATGAAGTACCACATGAGTGGATATATTGGAATCCAAATCTGCCGAATCACTCATGTTATGATCTTCTACATCCTAGGTCTCCCCGTTCCATCATCTGGCTTATGTTCTTCATGTAGCATTCAGACCGAATGACTCTATGAAATTACGTCGATATTTCCACATATTACGGGTAACGTAGGAGACATCTCTATTTTTCCCCGGGGGTAGAATTACCACTGCTTAGCTTTCAATTCGCCTCTGACCATCAAATGAAATGTGAATAACCCGTCCTCCTCTCTTTGAAACAAGGGGCGCTTCCGGTTCTGTCGGTGCTTCAAACAATTTTGTCTTCTCCATATTACCATATCTCTAGAGTCAATAATTTTATATGAGGAACTACTGAACTCAATCACTTGCTGCCGTTACTCTTCAGTTTTCTGTTGAGGTCTATCCCGTAGAGGTACTCAAATTGGATCAGTGATTGATTTCTAGGTTTCGTCGTAAACCTAATTGGTTACTTCCAATTACGTAAATCAATGGTTCAAACCGCACTCAAAGGTAGGGCATTTCCCATTGAGATAGGAACTTCTGTACCAGAAACAATGGTATCTCCAATTATAGCCCCTCTGGGATGTAAAATATATCTCTTCTCACCATCCCCATAGTGTATGAGACAAATGTATGCATTTCGGTTGGGGTCGTATTCTATGGTTACGATTCTACCAGATATGTCTTTTTCATTCCGTCGAAAATCTATTTTACGGTATAGACGCTTATGACCTCCCCCTCTATGCCTTGCGGTAATGATGCCTCTGGCATTACGACCTTTACCACAATGACGCTGTCCAGAGATCAAATTATTTCGTGAATTGGATTTCACTTGACTGTCTACGGCCCCATTGCGTGTGCTCGGAGTAGAAGTTTTGTATAAATGTATCGCCGTGTTATTAAGTATTTTTTTTTAAGTTCTTTTCTTTCTAAGAGGTGGAATAGAATAACCCGGTTGAAGCGTAATGATCATACGTTTGTAATGCATTGTATGTCCCATAGGTCCCATTCTTCTACCCTTTCCCGGGAGTCGATGACTATTCATAGCTATTACCTTGACACCAAAGAAGAGTTCGACCCAATGCTTTATTTCTGTCCTAGTTGATCCTGATTCGACATTAGAAGTATATTGATTGTTCCCCAATAACCGAATACTTTTGTCTGTAAATACTGCATATTTGATTCCATCCATAAATCCATTTTCTTCCCTATGAGTTCCAGTATTGATAAGAATTCTAGTTCTTACTGTTCATATGTTATGGTATGAATATACCATACCAATTCGTTATGTATGGATGATGAGATTCCATTGATACAGAGCCAATTCCAATAGACTTATTGAACGTTCCCATTGGCGTGCATCCAGCAGGAATTGAACCTACGAATTTGCCAATTATGAGTTGGGCGCTTTAACCATTCAGCCATGGATGCTTAACAGGGATCATCGTACATCGTGAATAACCAAATTCCAATTGAAATGAAATCTTTAGGAGGAATCAATGAAACAGGAATCAATGAAACGACATCAATTCAAATCCTGGATCTTCGAATTGAGAGAGATATTGAGAGAGATCAAGAATTCTCACTATTTCTTAGATTCATGGACCAAATTCGATTCAGTGGGATCTTTCACTCACATTTTTTTCCACCAAGAACGTTTTATGAAACTCTTTGACCCCCGAATTTGGAGTATCCTCCTTTCACGCGATTCACAGGGTTCAACAAGCAATCGATATTTCACGATCAAAGGTGTAGTACTGCTTGTAGTAGCGGTCCTTATATATCGTATTAACAATCGAAATATGGTCGAAAGAAAAAATCTCTATTTGATGGGGCTTCTTCCTATACCTATGAATTCCATTGGACCCAGAAATGATACATCGGAAGAATCTTTTTGGTCTTCCAATATTAATAGGTTGATTGTTTCGCTCCTCTATCTTCCAAAAGGGAAAAAGATCTCTGAGAGTTGTTTCATGGATCCGAAAGAGAGTACTTGGGTTCTCCCAATAACGAAAAAGTGTATCATGCCTGACTCTAACTGGGGTTCGCGGTGGTGGAGGAACCGGATCGGAAAAAGGTGGAATTCTAGTTGTAAGATATCTAAGGAAACCGTAGCTGGAATTGAGATCTCATTTAAAGAGAAAGATATCAAATATCTGGAGTTTCTTTTTGTATCCTATACGGATGATCCGATCCGCAAGGACCATGATTGGGAATTGTTTGATCGTCTTTCTCTGAGGAAGAAGCGAAACATAATCAACTTGAATTCGGGCCAGCTATTCGAAATCTTAGTGAAACACTGGATTTGTTATCTCATGTCTGCTTTTCGTGAAAAAAGACCAATTGAAGTGGAGGGTTTCTTCAAACAACAAGGAGCTGAGTCAACTATTCAATCAAATGAGATTGAACATGTTTCCCATCTCTTCTCGAGAAACAAGTGGGGTATTTCTTTGCAAAATTGTGCTCAATTTCATATGTGGCAATTCCGCCAAGATATCTTCGTTAGTTGGGGGAAGAATCTGCACGAGTCGGATTTTTTGAGGAACGTATCGAGAGAGAGTTGGATTTGGTTAGACAATGTGTGGTTGGTAAGCAAGGATCGGTTTTTTAGCAAGGTACGGAATGTATCGTCAAATATTCAATATGATTCCACAAGATCTATTTTCGTTCAAGTAACGAATTCTAGCCAATTGAAAGGATCTTCTGATCAATCCAGAGACCCTTTCGATTCGATTAGTAATGAGGATTCGGAATATCACACATTGATCAATCAAAGAGAGATTCAACAACTAAAAGAAAGATCGATTCTTTGGGATCCTTCCTTTCTTCAAACGGAACGAACAGAGAGAAAATCAGACCGATTCCCGAAATGCCTTTCTGGATATTCCTCAATGTCCCGGCTATTCACGGAACGTGAGAAGCAGATGAATAATCATCTGCTTCCGGAAGAAATCGAAGCAATTCTTGGGAATTCTACAAAATCAATTCGTTCCTTTTTCTCTGACAGATGGTCAGAACTTCATCTGGGTTCGAATCCTACTGAGAGGTCCACTAGAGATCATAAATTGTTGAAGAAAGAACAAGATGTTTCTTTTGTCCCTTCCAGACGATCGGAAAATAAAGAAATGGTTGATATATTCAAGATAATTACGTATTTACAAAATACCGTCTCAATTCATCCTATTTCATCAGATCCGGGATGTGATATGGTTCCGAAGGATGAACCGGATATGGCCAGTTCCAATAAGATTTCATTCTTGAACCAAAATCCATTTTTTTCTTTCTTTCATCTATTCCATGACCGAAACAGGGGGGGGTACACGTTACACCGCGATTTTGAATCAGAAGAGAGATTTCAAGAAATGGCAGATCTATTCACTCTATCAATAACCGAGCCGGATCTGGTGTATCATAAGGGATTTTCCTTTTCTATTGATTCCTACGGGTTGGATAAAAAAAAATTATTGAATGAGGTATTCAACTCCAGGGATGAATCGAAAAAGAAATCTTTCTTGGTTCTACCTCCTATTTTTTATGAAGAGAATGAATCTTTTTATCGAAGGATCAGAAAAAAATCGGTCCGGATCTCCTGCGGGAATGACTTGGAAGATCCAAAACCAAAAAGAGTGGTATTTGCTAGCAACAACATAATGGAGGCAGTCAATCAATATAGATTGATCCGAAATCTGATTCAAATCCAATATAGCACCTATGGGTACATAAGAAATGTATCGAATCGATTCTTTTATGGAATTCAAAGGGATCAAATAGGAAATGATACTCTGAATCATAGAACTATAATGAAATATACGATCAACCAACATTTATCGAATTTGAAAAAGAGTCAGAAGAAATGGTTCGATCCTCTTATTTCTCGAACCGAGAGATCCATGAATCGGGATCCTAATGCATATAGATACAAATGGCCCAACGGGAGCAATAATTTCCAGGAACATTTGGAACATTTCGTTTCTGAGCAGAAGAGCCGTTTTCAAGTAGTGTTCGGTCGATTACGTATTAATCAATATTCGATTGATTGGTCCGAGGTTATCGACAAACAAGATTTGTCCAAGTCACTTCTCTTTTTGTCCAAGTCACTTCTCTTTTTGTCTAAGTCACTTCCTTTTTTCTTTGTGAGTATCGGGAATATCCCCATTCATAGGTCCGAGATCCACATCTATGAATTGAAAGGGCCGAATGATCAACTCTGCAATCAGTTGTTAGAATCAATAGGTGTTCAAATCGTTCATTTGAATAAATTGAAACCCTTCTTATTGGATAATCGTGATACTTCCCAAAAATCGAAATTCTTGATCAATGGAGGAACAATATCACCGTTTTTATTCAATAAGATACCAAAGTGGATGATTGACTCATTTCATACTAGAAATAATCGCAGGAAAGACTTTGATAACACCGATTCCTATTTCTCAATGATATCCCACGATCGAGACAATTGGCTGAATCCCGTGAAACCATTTCATAGAAGTTCATTGATCTCTTCTTTTTATAAAGCAAATCGACTTCGATTCTTGAATAATCCACATCACTTCTGGTTCGATTGTAACAAAAGATTCCCTTTTTATGTGGAAAAGGCCCGTATCAATAATTATGATCTTACGTATGGACAATTCCTCAATATCTTGTTCATTCGCAACAACATTTTTTCTTTGTGCGTCGGTCCAAAAAAACATGTTTTTTTGGAGAGAGATACTATTTCATCAATCGAGTCACAGGTATCTAACATATTCATACCTAACGATTTTCCACAAAGTGGTGACGAAAGGTATAACTTGTACAAATCTTTCCATTTTCCAATTCGATCCGATCCATTCGTTCGTAGAGCTATTTACTCGATCCCAGACATTTCTGGAACACCTCTAACAGAGGGACAAATAGTCAATTTTGAAAGAACTTATTGTCAACCTCTTTCAGATATGAATCTCTCTGATTCAGAAGGGAAGAACTTGCATCAGTATCTCAATTTCAATTCAAACATGGGTTTGATTCACACTCCATGTTCTGAGAAATATTTACCATCCGAAAAGAGGAAAAAACAGAGTCTTTGTCTAAAGAAATGCGTTGAGAAATGGCAGATGTATAGAACCCTTCAACGAGATAGTGCTTTTTCAAATCTCTCAAAATGGAATCTGTTACAAACATATATGCCATGGTTCCTTACTTCGGCAGGGTGCAAATATCTAAATTTCACCCTTTTAGATACTTTTTCAGACCTATTGCCGATACTAAGTAGCAGTCAAAAATTTGTATCCGTTTTTCATGATATTATGCATGGATCAGATACATCATGGCCAATTCCTCAGAAAAAATTGTGGGCGATTCTTCCACAATGGAATCCGATAAGTGAGATTTCGAGTAAGTGTTTACATAATCTTCTTCTGTCCGAAGAAATGATTCATCGAAATAATGAGTCACCCGTTCCATTGATATGGATACATCTGAGATCACCAAATGCTCGGGAGTTCCTCTATTCAATCCTTTTCCTTCTTCTTGTTGCTGGATATCTCGTTCGTACACATCTTCTCTTTGTTTCCCGGGCCTCTAGTGAGTTACAGACAGAGTTCGAAAAGATCAAATCTTTGATGATTCCATCATACATGATTGAGTTGCGAAAACTTCTGGATAGGTATCCTACATCTGAACTGAACTCTTTCTGGTTAAAGAATCTCTTTCTAGTTGCTCTGGAACAATTAGGAGATTCTCTAGAAGAAATACGGGGTTCTGCTTCTGGTGGCAACATGCTATTGGGTGGTGGTCCCACTTATGGGGTCAAATCAATACGTTCTAAGAAGAAATATTTGAATATCAATCTCATCGATATCATAAGTATCATACCAAATCCCATCAATCGAATCACTTTTTCGAGAAATACGAGATATCTAAGTCGTACAAGTAAAGAGATCTATTCATTGATAAGAAAAAGAAAAAACGTGAACGTTGATTGGATTGATGATAAAATAGAATCCTGGGTCGCGAACAGTGATTCGATTGATGATGAAGAAAGAGAATTCTTGGTTCAGTTCTCCACCTTAACGACAAAAAAAAGGATTGATCAAATTCTATTGAGTCTGACTCATAGTGATCATTTATCAAAGAATGACTCTGGTTATCAAATGGTTGAACAACCGGGATCAATTTACTTACGATACTTAGTTGACATTCATAAAAAAGATCTAATGAATTATGAGTTCAATAGATCCTGTTTAGCAGAAAGACGGATATTCCTTGCTCATTATCAGACAATCACTTATTCACAAACCTCGTGTGGGGCTAATAGTTTTCATTTCCCATCTCATGGAAAACCCTTTTCGCTCCGCTTAGCCCTATCCCCGTCTAGGGGTATTTTAGTGATAGGTTCTATAGGAACTGGACGATCCTATTTGGTCAAATACCTAGCGACAAACTCTTATGTTCCTTTCATTACGGTATTTCCGAACAAGTTCCTGGATGACAAGCCTAAAGGTTATCTTATTGATGATATTGATGGTAGTGACAATATCGAGATTGATGCTAGTGACGATATCGATGATGACCTTGATACAGAGCTGCTAACTATGACGAATGCGCTAACTATGTATATGACGCCGAAAAAAGACCGATTTGATATCACCCTTCAATTCGAATTAGCAAAAGCAATGTCTCCTTGCATAATATGGATTCCAAACATTCATGATCTGTATGTGAATGAGTCGAATTACTTATCCCTCGGTCTATTAGTGGAGCATCTTTCACAATCCCTGGAGAGATAGTTCACTAATAGACCGAGGGATAAGTAATTCGACTCATATTCCCCAAAAAGTAGATCCCGCTCTAA
Source organism: Papaver californicum (assembly GCA_023531435.1). Lineage (NCBI taxonomy): Eukaryota > Viridiplantae > Streptophyta > Magnoliopsida > Ranunculales > Papaveraceae > Papaver > Papaver californicum. Next base: position 18,310 of record JAJJMC010019865.1, on the reverse strand, counting down.
TAGCTCCGAATAAATTAAATACATGCATTAAGATACGGAGGCTTCTTATTCCACAACAACGAAAGCACTTTTTCACTCTTTCATATACTAGGGGATTTCACTTGGAAAAGAAAATGTTCCATACTAATGGATTCGGGGCCATAACCATGGGCTCCAATGCACGAGATCTTGTAGCACTTACCAATGAGGCCCTATCCATTAGTATTACACAGAAGAAATCCATTCTAGACACTAATACAATTAGATCCGCTCTACATAGACAAACTTGGGATTTGCGATCCCAGGTAAGATCGGTTCAGGATCATGGGATCCTTTTCTATCAGATAGGAAGGGCTGTGGCACAAAATATACTTCTAAGTAATTGCCCCATAGATCCTATATCTATCTATATGAAGAAGAAATCATGTAAGGAAGGGGATTCTTTTTTGTACAAATGGTACTTCGAGCTTGGAACGAGCATGAAGAAATTAACGATACTTCTTTATCTTTTGAGTTGTTCTGCCGGATCGGTCGCTCAAGATCTTTGGTCTCTACCCGGACCCGATGAAAAAAATGGGATCACTTCTTATGGATTCGTTGAGAATGATTCTGATCTAGTTCATGGCCTATTAGAAGTAGAAGGCGCTCTGGTGGGATCCTCACGGACAGAAAAAGATTGCAGTCAGTTTGATAATGATCGAGTGACATTGCTTCTTCGGTCCGAACCAAGAAATCCCTTAGATATGATGCAAAATGGATCTTGTTCTTTTGTTGATCAGAGATTTCTATATGAAAAAAACGAGTCGGAGTTTGAAGAAGGAGCCCTCGACCCGGAACAGATAGAGGAGGATTTATTCAATCACATAGTTTGGGCTCCTAGAATATGGCGCCCTTGTGGCAATCTATTTGATTGTATCGAAAGGTCCAATGAATTGGGATTTCCCTATTGGGCCAGGTCATTTCGGGGCAAGCGTATCATTTATCATAAAGAGGCTGAGCTTCAAGAGAATGATTCGGAGTTCTTGCAGAGTGGAACCATGCAGTACCAGACACGAGATAGATCCTCCAAAGAACAAGGTTTTTTTCGAATAAGCCAATACATTTGGGACCCTGCAGATCCATTCTTTTTCCTATTCAAAGATCAGCCCTTTATCTCTGTGTTTTCACGTCGAGAATTCTTTGCAGATCAAGAGATGTCAAAGGGGCTTCTTACTTCCCAAACAAAGCCTCCTACATCTATATATAAACGCTGGTTCATCAAGAATACGCAAGAAAAGCACTTCGAATTGTTGATTCATCGCCAGAGATGGCTTAGAACCAATAGTTTATTCTCTAATGGATCTTTCCGTTCTAATACTCCATCCGAGAGTTATCAGTATTTATCAAATCTGTTCCTATCTAATGGAACGCTATTGGATCAAATGACAAAGAAATTGTTGAGAAAGAGGTGGCTTTTCCCGGATGAAATGAAACATTTGATTCATGTAAGAGAAGAGGAGAAAGATTTCCCATTCCTTAGCCGGAAAGATATGTGGCCATGAAAGAGGGATTAAGTGGAACAGAATTGACCGGGTGGTAGAGTCGTGGAAAGACTTGTTTCTTCCATATTTTTGACCTTAGCTACATGGAACAATATGCTACTGCTGAAAGATAGAAGAATTGAAATCTTAGATCAAAACACTACGTATGAATGGTATGAACTGCCTAAAAAAGAATTGTTGAACGGCGAACAACCAGAGCCTATTACTCACTACATCAAAAAATTTCCATTAATGAAACATGTAAATCCATTGGAAAAGAAAAAATACGCATGTCCGATGAAATGGTTCTTGCTATCTGCTCCAATAATGAATCATTTCATTGGTTTAACTGAATAACTAACTAAAATAGATAGACCTTTCTCTTCGTCTCAAGTCGATGGATCTTCTCAATTGAAAGATCTCCTATATGGCTAATACACATTCCAGTTGACCGAGCCTAATTCTAATTGTTTTGTTCCGAAGCAAAGATATCCACGGGGCCGGTTCGGTTCGTCCTATTCAGATATTCACACGACCAAGAGGTACTGGATTTTCTTGCCCTGAAAGGGGAAGGAAGGCTGGAATGCCAACAGACGTCTATTATCGAATTCACCCGACCTGATAGTACCCATTTTGGGAACGTCCAGTGCCAAAATCACTGAATGGGTAAGTCGCCAATCCCTAAAACGGACTATGTAATGTACTTTATCTGCTGGGTTACGGGCGGGCATTTTATCAGAGGTTTCTATTGTATCAATTTACCCCTGTGTGATTCCTGTTGAAGCATCTACTCGGGGGGTGGTGCAGTGCGGACGATTTCAAAGTGGACTCCCCATTCATTAGATAGAGAAGATCTCCAAAATTTAGTGATCCGCTGCCGAACTTATTCCAATTCCAACAGCGCGGACTCGGCTCGTAGGGATCGCCGGACTACTTCGTATCAACAGAGACTCGGTCTATCAATATCGATTCGATCCGAGATCTCTTATTGAATTGCTCATTCAATGAGCATTCTCAATATTATGCCTTGAAGAGGACTCGAACCTCCACGCTCTTCAGCACGAGATTTTGAGTCTCGCGTGTCTACCATTTCACCATCAAGGCATCTTGAAAGTGAATCGTATTCCATGAATATGATATCGATCTAGTGTGATGTATGGGAATATATGACAAGGGTGGAGTGTTGGAGTATTTCTATC